>JAVJGJ010000062.1:6654297-6696077 GCA_035590215.1 Microhierax caerulescens | reverse complement strand
GCTCGTGGTGAGTGGGGTGGCAGAACCACAGGCTTTCGCGAGGCCAGTGCTTGGCCCCGGCACTGGTTGTGTTTTCTTCTGGAAAAAAAAACCCACAACAAACAGCTGAGTTGGATGGCTCTGAAGTTGAGTTTGTAACTCCTAACTGCTTCCTCACTGTAATTCCTAACTGCTCAACTGAATGTGAAATCCACATGTAACAGATGAGCACCAGCATCCAAACAACTGGAAAAGACAAGCTGTTCTGCATGCCCCAACGCTGGGATAGACTCAGCTGACTGTATATTAAATTAACAAAGAGGAAGGCAGGTTTTCTCAGATCAGAGATAAATGGTTTCTGGCCAGTGGTTTAATGCTATTGCAAATGTACAAAAGCACCTGAGGATGGAGGTGTATAATTAACGACTCTTTAGACTGTTGGAAATGATGTGTTTATCTAATCAGACGTGCTTCGCTTCTTTCTTGCTTTCCTGGAAGTGGCCGTTAAAAGCCGCGGTGACGCACGCTCACTTCCAGATGCTGGCCTCGCCTCTTGGGCATTGCTTTGAAACCCAAATATACCATCTCATTAAGTGTTTGTAGGTGGCTTTTATTCCAGACCCACTTTGCTGCTCCGTACAGAAGACTGTAGATTATTCTGAGGGAAGCTGAGAGCCACGAGCAACTCTCTCTAGCAACAGCTAGAGCATCCTCCTGCACCACAGGGAGCTACTGGCCACGACCCACCGCTGCCTGCACCTCACTGAGCTCCTGCCTGACACCGTGGCAGCAGCTAAAAGCCCTTTGCTCGTTGGGCAGCACCAGAGGAGCCCTGGGGTCAGCAGCAGCCAGCTCCTCTGTACTGGTGCCCACTGGTCCCAGGCTGTCAGTGGGAGCGTGGCAGAGCCATGGCGGGGGGTGTGTGTGCCTTATGTCTCCCGCTAAGGTGGTGCAGGACTTTGGCTTTGGTTAAGAGCTCGGGGTCCTGTCAGCAGACAACTGGTATCACTGATGCCCTGGGGGAGGGTGGGGTTGGGTGGCATTTAGTGTGTGGGAGTCCTGCGTGGGGTGGAGCGGTGGGTTGTGCCTGCCCTCGGAGAGCGGTGCAGCTCTCACCGTTCTGTGGTGGGAGGGGGCTCGGGCTTGGTTGTTGTCCTCAGGCCGAGTGCCCATCCAGCCTGTGGTAATCCGTGTGTTCAGCTACCAAATAACCGTATCGTTCCGTTGGTATCCAACAGCACGAGCCTTTGCCAGCCTGCTCACAGGAGGCAATTAAGATATGTTAGTAAACGTAAGGTGCCTTAGATAATATATCTTAGTAAACATAAGCACAGACTGAAATAAAAATGGTAAACCCAAGACTTCTGCCTGCTTTGTTGAGGGCAGCAAGGTCCTTTTTTCCTGCCTGCTCCAAAGGGATGGCAGCCCCGTGTCTGAACCGTTGCCAGTGTCAGCAGCAATTGCTGACGTTCCGGGATCAAATCCTGTTGTTACTGAGCTGCTGCCAAGCGAGTTAACTGCCCTTGCAAGGTGGAAGGGGGTACGGTTTGGTAGAAACGACAGCCGCTTATGGCTTGTTTTCCTTGCTCTCTGCGTATTCGCATCAATATCTGTTCTGCACCTATTCACCAACCCTGATGTCAATCCCTGCTGAACTCAAAGCCTAGCCAGTACTGAAGTCACCTTAAAATGAAGCTGGTGCTAACGTGCTTTTTGGAGTAGAGAGACAGAAACGTGCAGAAATACTTGGCTGATTTGAGGCGCTATGGCTGCAAGAAGTAAATCACTTCGGGATAGTGAGGGGCAGTGAAATTAACTTCAGGTCACTTATCACTAATAGACTTATCACTAGGACCCTTAACGAAGTCCCAGCTGGTCTGAGCTTGTCTTGTATCTCATGAAGCTGAATGAGGTTGAACTTTTCAAAGCAGTGGTGTCTTTGGGGTTGGTGCAGTGTAGACAGAACTGTGGTCCCACCTGGAGCCCTGGCTGAGCTGGATGTGTGTTGGTGCAGGAATCCCTGCTACCTGCTGGCTTTGTCCATTTAATCCCCATGTTCTGCTTGCAGTTAGTCTTGAATGGGCTTATGAATTTTGTGCCTTCTCTGTCGTGAAGTTTCTCTAGTGAGCAGCTCAGTGGCACCCTGGGTTCAAACAGGGTCCACGGAGGCTGCTGTAACGTAAGCAACGGTGCTGTTAGGTGGTGGTGGTGGGAAACTGGGGAATCTTTAGGTTTGGTGAGTTTGCTGTTGCAGGAACCACAGAAAGCTCAGCCGTTTCCGTTCTCAGGGCTCGGCACAGGGATGGGTTGCAGTTCACATGCATTCATTCGCCCTCCCCCAGGGTTTCCCCTGAAGCTTGGAAGTTGTCATGGGACCGTGAGTCGAGAGCTTTCATTTCTGCTCTGTTCGGTGGTGGTGGTGGTGGCGGGATGTCATGTGGTGCTCAGCAAAACTGAACCTTCGGGAAAGATCAGGAAAGAGGAGCAGGAGGGCAGAAGTTTTCCCAGATGTGTGGGGAAGGCATCCCAGGGCCATTTTTCAGATCCTGGTCATTAGTGAGCAAGGCAATAGCAGCTGGAAGCAGGCTGGAGGGAGACGTGGAGGTAAAGAGAATTTGGAAAGAGGAGCCAGAGCTGAACTATGTTTCACCCACCATTACTGCTGAAATACTACATTTAAATGAATTTTATGAAATCTCATATGAATATCACAAACTCTGCTAAATTTTGATTTCTCAGTCAGGTTCAGGCAAGGTTTTGCTCCCCTTAAGGCTGGCCCTGTGGCAGTTAGAAAACACTTGCTCCTTCACTTTGTTTTTTCATCCTTGTGACTGCAGAGAAAACTCAAAGCTGCATCCCAGATACATCCTTTAAAAACACGAAGATAAAGCAACAAATTTGCAGATGTATTAAACTGTATTTTTGTTATGATTTTTCTCAATGTCAGTCCCATGACCTTTGTGGTTTAGTGTGGGGTTTGTAACTCCTGGATTCCAGAGATCCCCTTTGAGATCAGGGTCATAGTGTGACCCAGCTACTGGTTTGATAGCAAAAGCCTCATGCAGGCTGTTGCTGACCCTGCTGTGATAGTGGTTTGAAAAAGACCCAAAACAATAGAGGAAAAAAAACCAGCCCCCATTGGAATCTCAAGGACAGCACAGCTGCAACATCCCGTCCTTTTCACTTTGTAGTTAACAGGAGCGGAGGATCTGCCATGGTTTGAATTTTATCTGTGTGACATTAGTGCTGTCAGTGAGTGACACGCTCCTCATGCAAGAGTGCGTTGTTTTGCAGGAGCCAGGCCAAAGAGACTCCAAAGGAACAGCATGGACAGCTTAGACCTCCTGAAGTTCCCTTCTGAAAAGGTAAGCAACCATGTCTGGCCTCAAAGATTAAATATCAGTAGGAATCTGTAATGGCCTGTTGACTGGCTTCATTTGCAGGGAAGTATGCAATTAGCAGATATCGTTGGAGTCGATGGGATTAACCAGAGAGGATTTCTAGAGAGCTTGGAGGAGGGGAACAGCTGGTCTAACTAAAAAGGCACTTAACAACTGAAAGCTGAAAAATCCACTTTATGCTTTTTTGAAAGAAAAAACAAAACAAAACAAACCACAAACAGCAAACCTGTATTGAGAGGATAATCGTTAGCATTTTAGCCTCTGTGGCGGCTGGTGGCCAGTCTCAGTGCCTCGTTAGCCCAGCAGAGTGCTGTGTTCAGCACAGGTAGGGAAGGGGAGGTCAGAAGCAGGAGATGGTGTGTGGCAGGAGGCAGAAGGTTTTGTTCCAAGTGGCTCTAAGGGTTGCCTCTGCTCCGCTTCACTGCTGGAAGCGTCAGATCCAAGCAGGTCAGTATTTTCTCAGTCTCCCCAGGGCAAAGGCTGTTTCTAGTCAGCTGGGAAGGCACTGAGCCTTTCTGCCTACAGGGTTCATTTAAGTTTCTCAGAAAATCCTGCACCGGATCGCTGGGTGTACCCAGCAGCAGGCACTGGTGCTGCCATGGGGCTTGGTCGTGTCTGTTGGCAGAGGAGGTGGCCAGGTGGGCAGCTGTGCTCTGCCTTTGCCTAAACACCCCAGTAAACACTGGGGGCTCAGACAGAAGCTCCTCCCTGAATTAACTCTGGGAGTTAAATGCCAAACACACATACTTTTATTAATTCTTTCAACTGTCCATTGGCCATTTTGGTTCCTGCCTGCTTTAACCAGTGCAACTCCATCTCCGCGGTGTTGATAGCAGGGACAGTGATGTTCGATCCTGTATCCTCATCGGATATGCAACCCACAGCCCAGAGGGCTGGCAGGGAGAGTTTTGATGTGTGTTGTGCTGCTAATGCTGTTCGTTTCCTACTCTTTGCTGTACGAGCTGAACCTCATTCAATAGTTCAGGCGGGGTTATGGGATTTCACAGGGCGGATGGAGTAAACAGGAGCTGCGGGTAGTTTGTAACTGTGGAGTCAGGCATGAGTAGTCCTGTTCCCCCTGCCATGGTCTTGTGGGGTGTGTGTGAGTTCACCTCTCCTTGCAAGACTGTTTTGGATGTAATTCCCCTTCCTCTTTGTTGCTGCTCCCATGATTACAGTCATGGGAGAGGGTTATTTGCTTCAAGCTTGCTGTGGTGAGGGTGATAAGATTATAAAGAATACGTCACTGGGCTGAACTGTGATCTCTCTAGTACCCTCTTGTTATTGTCTCACCCTCTCTGCCCATCATCTCTGCTAGAGATAGCTTTCAAAGTCAGCAGGGACCTCTGTCACTGCACAGGCCAGGAACTCTTGTCCAATGCCTCTGTATGGAATTGTGTGTCTGGGTAAAGCATATCTTCCAAGAGGCACCCTCATCGGTTCTGAATGTCCTGGCATACAGCGTGAACACTGCTTCCCTGATCATACTGCCCTCTCCAACCTGTGCCTCATTCCTTGTGCTGAGCTTCTCTGGTTTTAGCTCCCAGCCATTGGTTCTTGTTTATTCCTCTCTCTACCAGGCTAAAAATCTCTTCATCATATGCTGTTTTTTAGCCTGAAGGTGCTTGCGTGCTGTAATTGAGTCATCTATTCTTTTTGTCATGAACTAAACAGTTTGAGGGCTCTAAGTAAGGCAGTAAGGCATTGTAAGGCAGTTTCTTTCCAGTTCTGAAATCCACTTTTGTGGCTGCTTTTCAAAATGTGGACACCAGCCTGGCTGCAGTCAGTCCTGTCAATAGCACCTAGGGAAATGAATCTCTCTGTACTTGTTCTCACTGTTCCTGTTTGTATTGCAAGGAGTAGAAAAGTCATTTTGGCTACAGCATCCCACTGTGCTGTTGTTGTGCAGTGACTTCGGATCCTGTTCAGTATCCTTGGCTTTTTGGTCTGTGTGCCCTTAAATCCCAGCCTTGGGTCATCTCCTGAGCTGTGCTTGAGATTCTTTCACCTGCAAGTAATTGCTGCAGTGAGGATACCCTGGGGAGTCCCCTCAGTGCTTTATGTATGATAAAAAGGTGGTTTGCAGCCCTGAAGCACTGAAGCCCAAAGCTTCGAGCAGGTTTAAGCACTCAGTTCCCACAGGTTGCACGTGAAGTGCCTGGTGCCTTTAGTAAGTGTCTTTGGAGCTAAATGCTGAATACTCCTCTGGTACCTCTGTACAAGAGCCTCATCTGTGTGACAGCAGTAATGAGGCTGTTATGATAACACAGGCAGGGCCATTAGCTCAATTCCAGTCTTCTGACAGAGAAGGGATAGGGCTGCGTGCGTCCTAAGGGACGGGGATGCCAAGGGGGGAGCCAGGCACGGGGCAGGACAAAAACTCTGTCACTTCAGTTTCTCCGTGCTTTACACAGGGGTGATAATCCTGTATTTTATATGTCTGTGGGAGCACGGAGCACAAGCATTTAAGAGAGCAAAGGAGAACAGCAGTGAGAGGACAGGGGGCTGCTTGTGACCGTCTGCTGTAGTTAGTCACGTCACCCTGCAGTCCCCATGTGCTCTCCTGGCATGAGGGCTGGCAGAAGAGCTGAATGGGAGCCCAACCATTCATTAGGGAACGGTTGGATAAGGGCCCTTCTTGCTGAAGAGTGGGAGACACTGAGGCAGGCAATGCTCCATCTGTGCTGGGGGCTGGATGCTACAGGTCGGAAATGCTGTGGAGCATCTGGCATAGCCACATCCCCTGGGGCATGGTTGGGTTATCCATGGTGTAGTGTGGGCTGCTGCACAGCTGGCGCTGGGAAGAAGTGAGGAACAGCAAGTGGAGGGACTGGGGCCAGGAGTTTGGTATCCTGGGCAAGATGGAAGAGGTTTTTTATGAGTGTAGATGCCAGAAATCACTAGCAGCAACGACTGCTTCTAGACCTTTCATCCACCATTCCTTATGCCTATAAATAAACCAGCCATGCTTCTACCTGCATCCTTTTTTTTTTTTTTTTTTTTTTTTTAAGAGGATGCTGCTTCTCCCTGTGGAGAAGTTGACTACTGTGTGTTGTTTGGGTGATGCTTCCTCTCCACTCATCAAAATCACACACGGCACAGATGAACAACATGTCCTCATTCAGCTCTGCCCATGACAAGTGGCATCTCACACAATCTAAACTCCACGTTAACTTCTTGCTTCTGTGCGTCTCCTGTTCTGTGGCTACTTGCCAACAGATCTCCATGTAAACCAGAGAGAGGCAATTTGTGCAATGACTGTTTCTTGCTTTCCCAAGGACCAGAATGGGGACAGCCATCACATGGGAGACTTGAAAATCTCAGGAAAAGAGTTCTTGTCATTACCTGCAAGGTCAAAGAAATACCGGGAGCATCAATCCAGTTCAGAGAGAAAGTCTCAGGGGTCAAGTACCTCACCACTGGATACCAGCGAAGTCCGAGTCCAGGTGTCACAGTCGGTAGGACGATGATTTTTTTTTTTCCTTAAATACTGATCTAGGAGTTTCTTATAGCATGTCTGTTCTTACTTCTTTTCTAACTTGGTATGGGGATGACAGTGTGGCCTTCTGGCTGGAAAACAGAGCCTGCATCTGGCTCTGCTGTTGACTGTTTGGGCAGCTGAACGCAAATCATTTTGTCTTTTTGAGCCTCAGCATCACTGTGTGTTTAAATGATTAATGGTACCAACCGCCATCGTAAACTGGTTTTTAAGAGCTTGGTATTTAGTGGTGGTATTTGTAACCTCTTGAGGGGTGGGAGTCTGGACCTGAACTTTCCCGACTTTGGGACTGTCAGAATGTGATGCCTTGAATTCCAGAAGAGCACAGCGATTTGGACCCCTTGCTTTGTGGAGCCTACTTGTTCAGCCTCCTGGGATTCATGAGGAGTGGACTTGTTCTCTTCAAGAAACAGAGCCCCTTTCAGGTTTCTGATGAGCAATCAGAAATGCTGGTTGCCTTTGCCAAACCTGGGGCCTTAGGTATCATTCACTCTCACCTCCTGATCACATTGGTGGCCCCCAGAGTGGCAATGTACAGGGTGGTCTCTTTGAATTCCTCAACTGTTAGGATCATGGTCTAAGAGCTTCTCTTTGGAAGCAAGTTAGGTGGAACATACTTCCTGAAGAGCAGAAGCTGGCCCTGATGTCAGTGATTTATGGGTTACTGGCGTGCAGCTGGTCCTGTGTTAGGTGTTGAAGAGCTCTGCCTCAGTCTGTGCTTGGTTCCCCAGAAGGTGGTGGGGATCCATACCCTGCAGCAATGGAGCTGTTAGGCTGTTGTTCTCCAGTTGTGTTGGTGTTGTGATGTGTGGCAAATCCAGTGTACTGGGGAGGTTTCCTGCAGCTGTGTTGGTTTTGTTCTCAGCCCTGGAGACAGGGATCACACCCGCAAACCATGGCATTTTTCTGGATCATTGTTGGGAGGGGGCTTGGAGATAATTGGACTCGGTGATCTTGAGTGAGAAGCCCCAAGTCCTCAGCTTGTTGTTGCCAGGAGATAGGGAGCATAACAGCAAAGATTTAATGACTGCATGGGTGCTCGAAAGTATTTGGGCTCTTGCTTTATATTGAGACTGTAACATGCTATCACAGTCCTGTGATCATGCAGTGATTCCAGATGGAATAAATCCAAGCCAGGAAAGATAGGCCTATTTTTTCTTGGCATTTAAGAAAAGCAAATTAAAATATTTTCATGCTGGGTAAGAAAGGGTCTGAGCTGCAGAGCTTGGGATGAAGCCTGTCTGTAGAGTGGGGGTGCTTGAGAGTGTTTCTGGCACTGAATCCTTTGTTCCTGGTCTGCGGATCACGGGGAGAACATACCCTGCTGTACCTGTGTGCATGTGCATATGTACACATCCCTTTTTGACCACAGGCATTCCTAATTTCCAGTTCTGTGACCACTGGAGACAGGAACTTTACATCA
The DNA here is from genome assembly GCA_035590215.1 of Microhierax caerulescens. Lineage (NCBI taxonomy): Eukaryota > Metazoa > Chordata > Aves > Falconiformes > Falconidae > Microhierax > Microhierax caerulescens. The sequence goes on along the minus strand of JAVJGJ010000062.1, from coordinate 6,687,775 downwards.
ACTGGGTTTTTTTTTAGACTTCTCTGAGCTCATTCTTCACTCCCAACAGTGCTGATGGAAATGGTCTAATAGGAAAAGCATTTCCTACTGCTCACCGGTGCAAACACGATCATTGAGAAGGAAAACAAAGCTCATCTGAGCCAGAAAGGAGACAGGAGCATGGGGGCATCCAAGGCAATACAAAGGCAGAAAAAACCCCAGCTTCTGCTAAAAGTAGGCTTGTATTTTTAACTCAGACATTCAGCCAGAAACCAAACAAAAGCCGTGCTCCATCAAGAGCAAGTCAAAAAGCATTCCTTGGGAGTGTAGCTGTGAGTACATAGGCTGTGTCTAAGAAAAGGCCCATGGGACATTGGCCAGCCACTGGTGACCTCTCGACAGCACACATGGGGTTTTGGTGAATGTCCATCAAAGAGCAAGTGAAGACACAGACATGCATACCCCAGTTGCAGAAGGTGGCTCTCGGACACCTGGATTTGGTTTGTGCTGTTTCTGACTGATGGAAGTGTGTGAGCAGGCAAGGGACACGCTGCTGCTCCTCCCATCCATCCATCAGGGGCTGGGTGACCACGCAGCGGGGATGCAAAGCCCAGGGTTTGCACTTGCAGAGTGGTGGCTGAGGCTCTACTTGGTTACTGCAGTGGTCTTCTTGTGTCAGCTGTTCTTCCAAGGCCTGTTCCTTCTGTGCCCTGGCTTTGCAGTGTGTGTTAGCTCCCCACTTGCTCTAAATTTGTGAGCTGAGCCTCCAGAGTCCGTTCTGAGTTCAGTTCCCAGGCACGTCTGGTGTGCGTGGTAGTGAAACAGCATACAGGGATATGCAGGGTGGCGGGGGGGGGGGGGGAAACTTCCACCTTGCAGACAATGAACGTGTCCCGTTTTATCCCAAGAGAGGACAAATCAGTGAAATCTATGGTGCTCGTGGCTGGGGGAGAAGAGTGACTGCCTGTCTTACGTTTTAAAGAATGCCCCTTATTTGTTATCTAATGGACCATAGTCCATATCCCATAAAAATGACAATGACAAGTGCTTTATCGGATTTTTCTTCAGGCCAGTAGCTATACAGAGTTACGTAGCACGATCAGGCTTGCAGCCTTGGCAGGCAGGTGCTCTGAATGGCAGAGGGGAGTTTGCTTAGCAAAACGCAGGTGGGATGCTGAAGCCTTCCAGCATCGCTCTCGGCAGGGCATCCTGCCATCCTTCCATGCCAGGAAGGCCAGAGCACCCAACTAGGTTTTGCCGCTGCCTGTGCACCCACAAAGTGAAGGCAGGTGTACTTTATATCCCCTTTCCAAAAGTTTTCTGAAACACCCTCCGAAATCCAGGAGCTCTTCAGAAGCCAGAGCTGGAGAGGCTCAGGAGGCATTTGAAACGGTGCCCTGATCCCTGCGGTGCCTGGCGGTGCTGTGTGCCTGCCGTTTGTCCAGGCACAGGAATAAATGGTCTGTCACCCCTATTGCAGGCAACAGAGCCGTGCCGGCACGTGGCTTGTGCCAGCTGGTTGTCATCAGACCGTGCCCAGCCACACGAGAGACCCTTCAGGAAGGGCTGTTTTGCCAGGAGAACGGCTCTGCAGCATGTTCTGGTGGACAAGGCTGGGTCACTTCAGGTGAATTTTTGTTTTCTGTCAGTGCTCCCAGCTGACAGTTCTGCCAGCCTGACTTTGTAGCATAGGCCAGACCTCAGAACATTTAAAGTCAATGTCATCTTGCAAGTACTTGCCAAAAGCAGAGCAACCCCTTGCCTTGTGTTCTGCTTTTGTCCCCGTCTGTCAGGAGGCTACCAGGGCTGCGTCAGTCTGTGTAGGGGAGTGTGGGTGGGCTTTTCTGAAAAGCTGTAATTTCTATCCATGGGAGCCTGTTTTAATCAAATGTAGCAAACCCCACCCAAGATGGAAGAGCAGCTTTCCCTGGTCAGGCCATTTAGGCAAGAATCCTCCGAGAGTCCTCATTTTTTGAATACTCAAAAGCAAAAATTCTCTTTAATCCATCAGTCAATAGCAAGTCCTTAAGTAGAGGGGAGCTCTAATGGTTGATCTAAGGTGCTTTTATGGGATGCCACGATACCTGCTGTCCCATCAAGAGGCGTCAGTTCAGAGAGTGCACGTGGTCCTGTGTGCTGCTCTCCCACGGTCATTTTGCAGAGGGGAACCGAGGCTGTGTGCAGGGATGCCCAGGAAAAAAAACTCATCCCGGGACTGCCAAGCCCCAAGCCGAGTGGTGTAATCTCTGGATAAGCCCTGCTGTCAACGCAGCCCCTGACCTCCTTCCAAGGGGGCTGTACTGCAGCGGGCAGGTCCCAGGGACAGGGTGCAGTGCCTGAATCAGAGCTCGCTGGGTGCTGGGTCGCTGCCCATCTCTGCCACCGACTGCCTGCCTCTTGTTTACCTCCCTCTGTGCGATGGGGTAATGCTGCTTCCCTGCCTACCCTCGGGAGTTACAGAGGCGTGATGATGGCTGTAAAGTTGTTTGAGCTTCGGATGGCAGGAGCTTGTGGTGGTGTTACTAACTTTGGTGATGATGATGCTAATTACTGAGCTGCTGGGAAACTCCCCATGGGAGGAGGCGGGAGAGGGGAGGGGAGGCAGGGAAAAGTGAAGGGAGGCAAAGTGAGCTTGGGGATGGAGAAGAGCCTGTCCCTGCTGGCTGCTCTGTCAGGCCGTGGGAGAAGGGGTCAGCCTGTTGGCAAAGCGTGGGGATGCTGGGATGGATAGGAGAAGCCATGGCCCAGGTGCTGCATAAGGTAGGAGAGCGTGCCAGGGCTGCGGCAGGTCCCTCCGTGCAGCCGAGACCTTCCTGCCACTGCTGTGCAAGATGCTGGTGGTGCACGTGGTGGAGACCTTGTACAGGAGGGTCACCTTGCTGGCGGGGCAGAGGAGGGCTAAGGAAGCCCACCCGTAGCCCTGTGGAGTGGGGGAATTTCCCAGCCATGGCCGGTGGTCACCAGGAGAAGAGGGACTGGCACTGCCTGGATGTGAGGGATGGGCAAGGGCAGGGTCCTCTTCACCCTGGAGGTCGGGTCTGGAGCTCCCATGGGAATACTCAGTGCTTTGAGTTCTCCACAGGCAGAGCGAAGGCAGGTTTGGCCTGGGAGAAGCTGGTGAGGGTGAGACATGTTTGGTCACATTTCCTCTCGGGTGCAGCAGAGCCATCAGCAGAAGTAGCCGCATTAGAGCTCGGTCCCTGTGCCTGCAGTTGCAGGCAGCCAGATCCGAGCGCTCCCTGGAACTCGTGCGCCGTACACCTGAGTTTCCTCTCTTTTAAAAGTAACATCAAAGCAGAAGGTTTTGTACCACATGAAGCTTGCAGACATCAAAGACTTGCTCATAAATTTAACCCCTCTGCTCCTCTGTGGAGAAGGTCATAACGCTCTGGCTTTTGATTGCCTGGGTAACAGCTGTATTTATAGGGTTAGTAGGATGTGATCTTTCGAAGACTTTGAAAATATCAGAGGTTGTGCGTCCCTCATCCCCTGATTCTGAGAGAGCAACCACTGTGGAAAAAGGAGAGGGTCCATGGAAGAAAGGGGCTCTGTATTCTTGAAAAGACTGCCTGGGGGAGGGGCTGAGGACCTGCCCCAGTTCTGGGCCTTGTGTTGAAGGTCAGCAGAAGTCTCTGAGGTCAATGGGACTGTGCATATTCCCGAGTTCAATAAAGTGCTAAAGCACTTTATTGGGTCGAGGTCCAACAGTTGAAGCAAGAATCATGGGAAGGGGCAAGGATCAAATGCAGCCCTCCCACATCCTTGGGGATCCGTGCTCTAGAAATGGTCCTGTTCTTCTGGACCCTCCTCTTCCCAGTAGAGCGCATCAGCTCAAGGGAGTGCTTTCTCCCCCTTCAGACCTGTCCCCCACCCTGTCCTCAGCAAAGACCATTTATAGTCAAGAGAAAGAGGAGCCGTGTTTGATTGCAGTGACGACTTGCAGAGATGAGTTGCTGATGTATTTAGACACTGAACAATTCACAAGCACGCTGCATCGCCAAACATTCCCTAGGACAAATGTTTTTATAAGACCTTTCCTATGATTACAGTGAGAAGCAACCATCAAAGAAGGGAAAATTTTGTAGGGAAAATCTTCCCACCCCAAAAGCAGGTTGCCAGAGCTCTTTTGATAGTTTCCTCATGATTTACTAGGGGATTGTCAGGTTGCAGGAGCTATGTACAGAGCAGATGCTTGTGGTTGAACCTCTGCCTGGCCTGCAAGTACAGGAGTTCAGTTCCTGGTGTCACTGGGCAGGGAGCAGAGCTGGAGGGCAGTGTGGCAGAGCCAGGCAGGGGGGTGCTGCCTGTCCCAGCTGAATTGCACGTTGTCCAGGCAGTGCGAGGATCAGAGCCCCCGGCCATCCCCTGTGACTGCGCTGAGGAGCGCAGAATTGGCCAGATGGATGCTGAGGTACAAGGATAAATACAGCCTCAGGGGCTTCCTCCTGGACACTTGCGCTCTGGCACCAAAGCATCTTTTCCCTGGTTCTCTTATATTATTTGAGAGAAGATTAAACTGATGCTTCCTTGCAGTCCCTCAGGAGCTAGAACCTGGAGGGGTTGCACCAGGCAGCCTTTGCTGCTCGATGGTGGCTGTCAGTGCATCTTCCCTCTCTTTTAAGATGAGGGTAGCCTCTTTGTCTCATTGATGTGTAAACAATGCAAAGGCAGTGCAAATGCACACCCTCCTTTATCCCACAGCCTTTATGTTTTGCTTAACTGCATGGGTATAATTATGCCCTTATTGTTGGTCAGACTTTCTGGTGTAAACGTGCTCTGAGAATCTGAGAGCAAGGGGATGCAGAGGAAGAGAGAAGACGGAGTCAGGGAGAAAGAAGACAGCTGCTGCTAAATTTAAGACTGTTCCTATGATACCTGGAGGGTGCTGTGCTGGTGTCAGTCCTGTTGGAACTGAGCAGGTAAACACTGAACCACAGCTTGTTCTTGTAATGCTTTATCTTCCTGTTCAGTTTGTGGGGCTTTCTGTAGTGCTTTGGGCAGGGGCAGACCTGGGAGAGGGGCTACACTGAGATGCTGCCTAGCTGGAGGAGGATGCACCAGAAAACTTTCTGGAGGGCTCAAGTCTGACATGTATTGTGAGGCTTTTCCAGGGATTTGGGCTGTTTGGAGAAGCAGCCAGTGATTTGGATGCCTCCTCAGAGTCATCTTAAATTGTCTGACCTTTCTTTCCATGTGTCTGTATGAGTCTTTCTATTAAGCTCTAGGGCTCTTCTTTTCTTTAGCTCTTTGTTGACTCAGGTGGGCTGGTTGCACAGATGCTGCCTGAGCCAGGAGTGATTTAAAAAAATGTTCTCCCAAATCTAGAGGTGCAATGGAGACAGCAAAGCCAGGGCCAAGATTCTCACGAGTTTTGCAGTGCAAAGCCCTGACATACACTGCTCCTCACAGGGACTTTGGTGCTAGCGTGGGGGGCAGGGAAATCAGTGGCTGGATAGAAAATCTCTGCAAAGCAACTGCACAGAGATGGTGGGGGGAGGCAACAGCATTTTCTGGCTTGTGCTGCCTCCGCTGCATTCATTGCCTCAAAGGTAAATTATCAGTTTCTTCCTTAAATATTAACAGCTGCCAGGTAATGAATTCCCCCTCTCTGTTTTATAATGGCACTAAAATTGGGATTTGTCTTGGTTTTCTCTGTAATTATCCAATGAGAGTGTGTGAGTGAGAGGGAGGCAGGGCAGAGCTGGGCCTTGCAGGCTCTGCTGCAGGCAAGTGTCGTGCCTGAGGGACCAAACCCAGGCACGACCATTCCCCATGGGCAGCTCCAGCGTGCGGGGCTGGGGCTGCACGAGCAGCCGCATGAGGCTGACGGGCTTATGATCCTTCATTCCATTATTTTTTTCTCATGCAGAGGGGTGGGTTTGGAAGGTAGGCTAGTATAGACAGTTGGAGTGAAAGCCAGAATTACCTGCCAGGCTCCTCTGCATCCCATGGAGGTGAAGGTGGTCCTGGTGAGGTGTGGTTGGGAGGCTGAGTGAGGAGAGAGCAGCATCCCTGGCAGGGAGAGGTGAGGCAGGAGTTGTCCTGGTTCTCCAAAGCCCTGGGGCCAAATGCTGTGCTTGCTTCTCTCTGGGCACCCCCCTCCTCACTGTGGATGGCGCCTATGTTTCAGACAACTCTGTGACATGAGGTTTGGTTTTGTGAGAGATCAGATGTCGTCAGAGCTGTGAGCAGCTCCCTGCGCTCTGCTGCTAAGTAACAGTCCGTGTTGTGCCAGACCAGGGCTTTGCCTTTGCATCTTCTGTCTTGCTTACCTGGGTGGCCAGAGGAGGCTTCCTTTAAATTGCCCCTGCAGAGTCCAAAATGGGAGTCCAGAGACCCCATCTTCTTGAATGTTTATCAGTATGGTGATAGGCGCTTTATGTAAATATAAATATATATATGTAAAGACCCATTGGTCTTACTGACCAATCTTACAGACCCATCTTCTGGGTCTTGCCTTGGGTGCAATGTAGACTGCTGCCTGGCTTGATTTGAGAAGCAGTGATCATCTTTTACCCACAGCTTTTGCTTATGTGAAGGTTATGAGCACTGGATGCTTAAACCACCCTTTGCAGCCAAGTTCCAGGGCTGTCTGCTCACAGCAATTGGCTTTTCAGCACCCAGGAGACCCAATTGATGCTGGTTTCATTTTGGGAAGGTGACTGCTCTGCTGTGGAGCCCCTGAAGGTGCTGTGAATGGTTTTGTAGTTTCTTCATTTAAGCCAGAAAAAAAGCCAGACAGTAACCTCTGGGTCACCTGCAAATATTTGACACTTTTGGGTGCTGAAGCAGGAGAAATGACCCCTACAAGGTGCACTGTGCAGCACAGGACAAGCGTTAACTAATCTCTCCTCTTTGTCCTGCAGACGATACAGAGGAGTAAAGCTGAGTAGAAAGAGAGACCCTGTCACCTGTAAGAGGCAGGTAACTCCCACACGCTCCGTGGGGCAGGGCTGACGTTGGCAGGGCAGATTGTATCTGTTCCGGCCGCAGGGTGATGGGTATCCTTTCTCCAGGGTGGGGATGGCTTGTGGACTGCTTTCTCAGGGCTGGTCCTAGAGCTGCCCTTGCAGCATCCTGCCCACATTTTGCTTTGAACACAAACAAGGCAGAGGTATTGCTGCCTCTGTGCCTGTGTGTCACCCCCTACGCCTTGTCCTAGATGAGAGGCTCCAGTACTTAAGGTCTGGGAGATAAGGCTGAATTCCTTATCTTCCTGTCTACAGGATATTCTTGTTGCTTGGACACTCTCTTTCTGCTTTTTCCCACTACGCCTGTCCCTTTCCCTTGTTCTTCCTCCTCCCAGATTGAGGTCAGGTTATGAATCAAGGCTGCGCTGTGCAAAGGAGATAGGAGGCAGGATTTAACACAAGCCTGTACTTGTGCATCAGCCACACACAGAGAAAAGAACGTTCTGGGTGCCCCATGTACAGGATGGCTTTGCAGGAGTTACACCAGGGATCCACAGGGACTGGATGCTTCTCAGACCCCTTGGGCTGAGGATCAGGGGAACATACGAAAGCGCATCTGAGACCCCATATTCCATTCATAACTAAGTGTGGAGGCCAGGTTTGGAGCTAGAAACCTGTAAGAGCGAGCCTCTTACCCGAGGAGACTGCTGTGGGAAGGAGGTAAAAACTGAACTGGTGTCCAGGGTCCCCCAGCAGACCTCAGCTGGAGATTATGACAGGTCTGCAGAGCAGCTAGTCCAGTGGTCCAGGCTGGAGCGGACTAGCCAAGCTACTGAAAAACATTCTTCTTCCGTTGACTCATTGTAACTGAATTTTCAGTTATTGGCACTTTGAAGCTGTAATTGAGGTCTGCTTTCCTCCTTGCAGAGCCTCTTCTCCCAGCAAATTGTCAGCCATCAAGCGGTATGAGACAGTAAAAGAGATGTTACAATCACCATTTCCTAGAAACTGTCACTTTAAAGAGAACAATACTAAAAAGAGGGATGAATCAAAGCCAGACCCAGAGCCATAAAACTCTAAATGTTTGTCTTTTCTCAAAATCTGGAACTCTTCATTCATTTCTAGGGTCTCTGCTGTGCCTGGGGCACTCTGTACATCCACAGTTCCGGCCTCTCTCATTTAATAAACTGCACATGCCAGAAGAGCTTAAAAAAGAATCATAGTCTAGGTTCTCTCTGGATGTAAATCAGCATAACTCTGCTTAAATCACTGGAGCTATGCTGACACCAGATGACACAGGGGCCTCTGGTGACCGGGGATTTTGTTTGGTTTTCTTGCAGGACTCTCTTATGCTCGGCCAAACGCGAGTGCGAGAGCATGGCTGCGCCTGTGTTTCACCAGGGTGCCAGCAGCGACCTGTGGCCATGCCAGCACCGGGGGGCTGAGCTCCCAGCCCTGGCTGGTGGGATCTGGCATGTCGGGGAGCTCCTGAGGATCCAGCCGGTCTGCGTGTGTGGACTGAGGCTGGGGAGGGAGCGTGGTCCGGCTGTGCTTGCTGGAGCCGTGCTGTCTGCTTTTCTCTTGCTTGCTGGGTCCATATAGACAATAGTTTCTGTACCAGTAACTTGTGTTTCTCTTTCTATGAACTAGACTTAAAAACCAGGGAAATGCACCCTGCTAATATGGGGGTTGGGTTTCATTTGACAGACCTGCAGCGGTGCAGGAGCCTGTATAATCAGAGCAGTTTTGTCTGTACCTTATCTTTGATGGTACCTGTTGCCAGCTGCTGGGCAGGACTATGGTGCTGGAGGCTCTCCCAGAAGACACAAACATGGCACAACCTTGGGGCAAGTTTGGCTTTTGTCTGTTATTGCCCAGCTTTGGGGAGGCTGGATCACAGCCTGTGAGCAGCTTGTCCTGTGTGGTCCCTTGGCCACCCACTGCCTTGGTTCATCACCAGCGCAGCTCTGCCCTCAGTGTTCCTTCGCAGTCAGGCAGGAGATTTCGGTGACCTCAGTGACGGACAGTAACCTCCTCTGGCAGTAGGTCGGTCTCTAACCCACTGCTTACGGGAAGATGCAGTCCCGTCCAGTGCCAACCATCTTTTTTCTTTTGGATTTAAGATAGTCTTGGGGTGAGTGGCGGTTTGAGGCTCTCTCTGGGCTGTCCTTGCTTCTGTGTTTGGACTAAGTGCAGGAAACTGAGGCTCCCTGCGAGCTGGCTGGGCATCCTCTGTGGTTGCAGCACTAAAGAGAAGGATGTGAATCCATAAATCAAAGGAAACGAGGAAGGTTCAAGTGCTGTTTCTTGGAACCGATGATAAAAAGAACGGTTGGGGCAGCAGGAAAGCTCCCTCTGCCCCTGTACGAGTGTGACTGAAAGCAGCTGTTGAGGGGGGATGTCAGGGTTAGAGGTGCAGGCACGTCCCAGCTGGACAGGAGAAGGTCTCCCTGCTTTTGGCAGTCGCCGCTGGCTGCCCGCTGGGCTGGGCACAACCTGCATCCAGGGTTGAGGTGGCAATCACGAGCCTCTGCTCACACTGCCTTCAGCCTGCACCCGTGTTTCCCATTAGCAGTGCTATTTTTGAGCCTCCCAAGGCAATTAACACCAATTAATCTAAAAAAGACTAAATAATGGTTTTTTAGAGCCCCCGGCTCTTTCCCGTTCTCCATAAGGCCCCAGAAGACTGCAGCCTGAACCTGGCAGAGGGCTGAGCCCAGGTGAGCGCTTCATGTGCAGGGACTGCTGGGGAGGCTGCTTGAGGAGGTGTGCAATTACAAAAGGGCCCGGAACAATCCCATGGATCCAGCTTTTCTATCCTGGATCATGGTACCTGAGCCCACGGAGAGAGTTGCAGTTCCCTGCAGTGCTCATTGTGGGAACCAGAGAGGTACAGTCCTCCTTTGAGAGCCAGCAAACAGTGAGACCACTGAATATGCTTGGGTGCAGGAGGTGCAGCTCTTCTGGGGTGTGCAAAGAAGTCCCTGGAGGACTTTTTGCCTGTATCTAAAGCCGTTTGCATCCCAGTATTCTCTGGGCACTGTCACGTAGAGCAAATCATCCTCCCTGTCTTTGCCTTTCCCAAATGGGGCATAGTTTCATCTTGCCCTTTACATCAGCATGTACCAGAGTAAGAGCTGCTTTTTGCTGATAGGAAAAGCTGTTTCTGTGTTTGCATGTGATTTATGTCTTACCTATTTAAGCTCTCCTGAGAAGGGCTGTGTCTGACCATCGCTGAAATGGCAAACCCGCAGGTACCGGCCCCAGGGTCCTCCCCAGCCCCAGCAAGCTAGGATTTCGTGTTTTGCAGGGTGCCTTGCATAAGAAGGCCTTGATCTCGAGTGCAGCCTTCAGGCATTACTGGAATATGAGTAAATAGTAATTAAGATTTGGGCGTTTGCAGTGGAGGGTGTTTATAGGAAGGTTCAGTGTGCGTTATGGGTCCTAATGCAGACGGGTGTGTGCAGATCCACCGACTAACTTCACCCGATCGTTTCCACCCCTGGTAAAGGTGCTGCATCTGTTCAGCTGCTTTTTAAAACAGTGCTGCGCTAAGAGCAAGTAGGTGTCTAAATAAAAGTGTGTTTCAAGAAAGCAGCACAGTTTTGGCAATCCAGAGACAAGCAGGCTTCTTTTTGCAAAGCATTTTCAAAGCAAATTGTCAGCAGGTTCCAATTTCAGCTGCACCGAGCGCCGTATATTGTGGGGAGGAGGGCATCGCTGCTGCTGGGGGAGCCTTGGATCATTTCCATCGCTGAAAAGGAGCGTGTCCTTCACTGGCAGCAGGCTTATAGGCACCTGTCTCCTCCATCACCTCCTACTCCTCAGTAGGGCTGGAAGTGGGGAGGCGGCGGTGCGGTCTAGTGGATAGAGTAGGTGACTGGGAGTTGAGCACTCTGTATTAACCTTGGCTTCTGTGCTAATTAATCAAGAATATGGGTTATAGCCTTTAAAGCAATGGAGTTATTTCGGTTTTGCAAATTACTGCTGCTCAGCTGAGACTCAACAGCTGAGCCTGGTCCTAGTTCCACCCCCCTCCAACTGCAAAGTAAATCGCTGCAACTAGTTTCAGCTGAAACGTTGTGCTTTGCTGCTGGGGTGTGTGGCAGGTACCACAGCTCTGTGTGAGGGTGAGCATCAGTTACACGCCAAGAATATACTGCTGGCCGGCATCTACCTGTAACCTGAATTGTTCTGAGCGAGTGGTTCAGGTTCACTCCCAGTTTTGGTGTTGAAGGGATCCTCCAGATTTCTGGTGGGCCAAATTGACCTCTATAGCTGCCCATCTTCCTTCATAGACTGGAGGGACCGTCCTGGAATGATAATGCTGCTAACTCGTCTCCTCGGTTAGTAATTGAAGCTTCAGGTGCTAAATCTAGGCTTGTGTGTTCCTGTTAAATGGTGACAGGGAAACCCAGCCTGGCATGGTAAATCCTGTCAAAACCTCTGTGGAAGAGTTGCTACATTAACGACAGAGTATTGCTGTAACTGTTAGAGGATGTTTGAATATGCTGACTAATATATTGCCTCCTAAAGAGAAACCAGAAGTCGTTCCCATGCCTTGGGTGCACTGGTCTCAGCAGTGAGGGCTAGTTACCTGGCCTGTGATTTCAGGGTCGGTTACTGTCCAGCCGGTGAAAGAGTATAAATCCAGTATGGGTAAGGTTGTTGCACAAAGCGGCCAAGATCTGAGCACAGTGGCACTGGCTTTCAGGCAGTCAGATTGGCACTGCAAGTAGCAGAGGTTTCAGTAACACTTCAGCCAGACACCCACTCAGGCACACCACGTTCTGTCTCAAAATAAAACCAAAACCGATACTGTCACCTGCTATTGATCCAAAGGTGTGGATTTAAGCTGCATGTGGCAGTAGGGAATGCTCCCAACAGGTCAGCAGGTACTCTATTAAGGAAAGAGGGAGCGTGGGTGTTGTTTTGGTTTTGTTTGAAACAATAAAACCCAAGTTATTTGAAATCTTAACAACAGAACCAGTTTTTAGCACCAGCTTTTATAGGGATGAGTGGGCGAGTTGTTTAAAGGAAAAAAAAAAATCTTTGAAAACAGTCCAAGTAAGGGTTATAATTTCATCCTACAAAGGAAGCGCGGTGTGCACGTCCTGTGTTTGAGCAGTGCGTGTATGGTCTGCACCAGGGGCTGTGGCTGTGCAGTTTGCAAAGCACACCGAAGGGCACACGTGTGCTGAGGGCACGCTCAGGCACACACTCACAGCTCCCTGGCGTGAGACCTGGAACCTGAACTTGCGGGTGATGTCTGCAGATCACGGACGTCTCACTCACTCTTCTTTGCTGCATCCTAAACCCAGATGCAAAAAGTTCTTTCCTCTTGCTGTTCCAAGCACCGACCTCTGGTGTGTGGGCTCTGCCCTGTGTTATACCCATCTTCTGCACTTTGCCCTCAAGAGCTGCTTCAGATGCCCCCTTTTGTAACGGTCCCAAGTCGACTCAGCTCTTCAGATAAGGGGCAGAGTCTCAGTTCTGGTTCACTCCCCTCTTACCCCTCTCCACCAACGTATCCCCTTAACACAGCCCCCCAGCAATGCAGCAGCGGGGCAACAGCAGCTGCAGCAAAAGTGTTCAGCTCACGCGAGCGGCGGCAGCGTCTGTGCCCCCGCACCGAGTGTGACACAGGCAGGCTGGCTGTGCCCTGCTCCTTGCCCCTTCTTCCCCTGCTCAGTTGCTGTAGCACTTTGAAAAATTAAATCACAAACTAAATTGGAGTTTAGTATGTGAGCTCCCCAGGCAGCAGCTTAGTTGGAGGCCAATTCCCAGTTGTCTCTTGCCTTCCATAGCCTGTGGCACCAGAAGAAAATAGGCGCAGAGTAATTGCCTTTTGCCTGCTTTGTCCTGATAGCAGGGTTTTGCAAGGACCTGTGTGATGGAAAATTGGCCTTTTCTGGCACACGACAGATGGGGCTCCCCCACAGGACAGATCCTGGCCAGCATCAGTGGTGCTCCAGGGGGGATCCATCTTGCATGCCTGCAGCATCCCCACCGTGGCAGTTCTGCCCGTGTCTCAGCACAGGGGCATCTTATCACTTGTTGCTTCGGAGCTGGTGTTTGCCCCGAGCGCAGCCTGGTCGCCTCCCGTCAGCCAGATCAGCCTTGTGGGCACTGATGGATCCACAGATCCTGAGGGTGGCTGCCCCGGCTCTGCCGCTCTCCTGCTGGAGAGATGCTTTATGCATCCGTGACGCCTTGTCCTTGGGTCCAGGATCGTTACAAAGCTCAGTGAGGCTTCACAGCCCCTCTTGGGGATGGAAGGGGGCTGAGAGCTGCCGTGCCCTGCGTGCTGCCTGGCAGGGGCCAGGGCCAGGCACCAAGCCAGGAGTCCTGACCCTCAGGCCCCACAGTTCCCGTGTTTCTAATTACTGAGTTGACTCCTGGAAGTAAATTTACTGGTATGGAAAGGCACGGGCAGTCCCCAAAAGCTGCTTTTGTTCAGGATAAAGAAATTTCCTACTTTTGCAATGAAAAGTGAGAATGAAGTGTAAGAGGACAGTGTGGACAGTGAGCTGGGCTCTGTCCCCATTTTGCCACTGCCCTGCCAGGTGGCCTTTGGAAGCTGCTTCTCTTCCCAGTGACCCATTTCACTGTCAAAAATCCGCGTTTTGCATTCACATTTCACAAATGGGAGGTAAGAACAGCTCTTTGGTTGTTGCATAGCATTTCCATCTTTCCACATTTAAAACCTTGTTGCAATTAGAAATTTCCCTCTATTAAACAGTGGTACATTTAAATTAAGAGATGCTTATGGCTGAACATCTTTGGCTCTTGTGATAAGACAAAAAAAATCACGTATCTAATAATATGAGGAGCAGGAGGACTATCGGGAGCTAAAAATGGTCCTTCAATATTTTGGTGCTTTAAATCTGTGTGATCATATTGTGTCTGTACGTGCGCATTGCATTCGCCGTCGTGGTGTGTGTGCCTGTAGAGCTGAGTGTGTTTGCAGATGTAGTTTAGGAAAATTGATCCCAATCTATTTTTAAGGTAAAGTGTGTGTGGTGGGTAGGAGGTGAGGAGGTGGAAGGAAAGCTAAATATTCACGTAGCTCCACTGTGTGTTTAAGAGCATCATCTAATAACACTAGGATTGTGGCAGCGAGGTGAGGGAGAGAGAAGCGCTTCGCTGGAGCCCACCCCCTCGTGCAAGGGCACAGGAGTGACTCGGGAGGAGTGTGGCGAGCAGGGCTGTCGCTTTAAGCTGCATCTCGCACCCAGCGGGTCATCGGTGCTGGCGACGTTCTTCACATGGCTGCGCGCTCTGCATAAATCTCCGCTCCGGGAGCCGGAGTGGAGCTGGGGAGAGCTCTCTCGGCTGCTAGCTGTAGCTAAAGAGCATCGAAGCAGCAGCCCCGCGTCACCAGCCTCTGCCCTGCGAGGTGAGGGCGTTTTTACTCGTGGACATGTAAAAGCTGGAGCCTGGGGAAGAGCTGGCTGCTGAGGTCAGTAAGTAAAACTCGGTTTTTGTTTGTATTTTCCTTCTGCCCTCTGAAATGAGAGGCTAGATCGGGAGTAAGAGGAGGAGGTAGATGCAGAGACACAGAAGAGAGACTTACTCGGGCCAGGGCTTGCATATTGCCCATGTATGCTAATTTTTTTAAAGTTATCAGGTAGCTTCAGCTTGAACTTTTTATTATTAATATTTTTGCAACTTTCTGGGAAACGGATGCAAGCAGTGCGCGGACTGCTGGGGTGTCTGCCTGTGTCTCGTAGCAGAGGGTGGCAAGTGTGGTTGGTGGTTCTCTGCCTGGCCACGCTCGCCGGGGGAGGACGGGGTGTCTGCCAGCCAGCCCTGCCTTTTGGAGGGAGCGTGGCAGCAGCGCTTGAGGATTGGCACTGAAAGGGAATTGCTGTCCTCAGCAAAGATCGGACAAGTTTAACAGCTTTTCTGACTCTGAAGATGACAGTCTCATCAAGGAGTGAAGATTCTAGCCGTGTTGGTGGCTGGGGACTGGGAGAACCCTGCTCCCAACCCCAGAGATAATCCTCCAGACATGTCACCTCCCAGTAAAGCAGGCTGCACCTTTGGGCAGGGGTTTGCTTCCATGCCCCTTCTCCAGCACCCCCTGTGCGCCCCAGGAGGCTCTCTACAAACCTCCCTCGGGTGCCTTTCACCAGGTGAAGCAATGAGATGGGGAAGTTAAAGTGCTTGATGTACCCGTGAGGTGAGGGGGGTTGGCGTCATGGCTGCGCCAGTGGTGCTGGCCCCCGTGGTGGGTTCCTCTGGGGCGAGGTGTTAGGGTGATACGGGGATAAAGAAAAGCCACGTACAGAGGACTGGCAGGTAGTGGGGTAGCGTGGGCTAAAGCACTCCCAGCACTGGCAGCTCCAGTCCTGCCTGGTGATTTTGAGGTCAACTGCCAAGAAAAGAGAGGAGGTAAAATACTTGTGATTTATCTGGTTTATAGAGGGAGAGGCAGATAAGGCATGGCACACGGGCATCGATGTGCTGGAACAAGTACCTGCCAGGCCCTGGGCAGAAAAGTGTCTGCTAGAACAAGGGGCACAATTTTTCCAAGAACTGTCTGCAGTCGAGAGCTTGGCCCTGGGGACCGATCGCTGGGTCCTGTCCCAGCTCTGCCACTGTGTCACTTGGTCAAGTCACTTCATCTCCAGGTTGTTTCCTTCCTGAAATAAGGTGAGGAGGAGGAATCGCAGTGGACGCATTTGAATGCCAAGGCAGTGCTCTCTGAGGGAGCAACGGTGAAAACTGCTGCTCTATCCCTGAACTTGCTGCTGCCCACACCTCATCCCTGACCTGGCCCACATACCAGAGCCAGCCTGCCTGTGAGCAGCAGGTCCTGAGCTGTATCCGCTGTGCCAGACCCACCGGGGTCCATCCCGCAGGTAGGGCAGTGCCATCCCCCTCGGGGAGCTGGATCAAGCTGGACTGAGAGGACCTTGAGCTTGACAGCTCCTCGGGTAGCTCTGCAAGAAGTTGAGCCTGGAGCAGAGGAGAGGCAGGCCAGTGCCCTGTGGGAACACCAGCTGCGAGAGGAGATGCTGACCTGATGGAGGAACAAGGTTTGGCCCTTTGGGTAGCTCATGAGAGCATCTGTAGTTTGCTTTGGTGGGTGAAGCTCCCTTCAAAGGGGATGTTTCACCCATGGTACAGCAGGTGCTTTTGGCACGTGGCAGCGGCAGGAATCACTGGGGGACACGGTGTGGCTCTGCCAGTGCAGAAATCATCTGCCATAGTGCCTGGGGGCCCCTGGAGCCCCGTCTCGGAGCAATCTGGGAGTGTGCTGTCGCATGGCTGTGATCAGACAGGCTTCTGTTGGGGCTGGGCAGCAAATATGGAGAGAGCTGCATCCCAGCCTGGCTGCCACTGCTTCCCGGGGAGCCCTCCAGCTCTGCCCCAGCTGCCTTCAAGCCCTGTGGGGGCTGTGGGAGAAGCCACCGTGGCCAGAGCCGTTATTTCTAACAGCAGGTGCCCGTGTGTGGTGGGGGAGCACAGCGGTGGGGATGGGCTGCTCAGGTGCCAAAGCCAGACTGGGAACGGGGTGCTGCCCGGGAACTGGTGCAGCGTTGTGGAGCAGAAAGCCTGAGCCACGAGGCCAGTGACATTGCCTTGCTCTGACCAAAGCCTTACTGCTTCTGGCCCAGACATGAGCATCCCCCTCATCTACCTGCCAGAACACACCGTGTCCTGCTCCTCATGGACGTCAGGGCATGGCAATGCCACGTGAAACTAGCACAGAAATAGTTGATGCATCTTCTGCCAATCCTGGGATGTGGCTCGGGAGCAGGAGCGTGTTGGGGAAAGGTTCTTCTCTGTGGAGACCCGGTGGGCAGTGGCCTCCAAGAGGCAACTGCTGGGCATTTGTGTGCTGTGGCCTCGGGTGTTGGGAACTGGAAAGTGGTTTAGTTCTTGCCATTAGCCCTTCTGCATTTGCTTAGTGACTTTCCTGAATCCGAGTGAAAATGGCCAAAGGGCCAAGGGTGCAGGAGTCTGTTCTGACTTTGTTTCGCGTTGCCTGGGATCACTTCAGCCTTGGTCTCACCCGCGCAGCTGGAGCAGCCAGTCTGAGGGATTTCCCCATGAGATGCTGGTCTGTGCCCTGCACTCCTGTGCCCAGGGGGCAGAGCCGGGTCCCCAGGACCTTCTCGGCCAGAGACTGTGTAAGGTTTTATTTAGCATGAGTTTTTGGAGAGGAAATAGGCTGCATTTGTGCTCTGCACGGCAGGGGCTTTGGGCAGCCCCAGCACCAGGCTCCCCTGACCCCTTCTGAAGAGCCACCGGTTCCAGCTGAGCAGAGGGACTCCCTGGGGCAACACCACTGCAGGGAGAGGGGCGAGCAGCAGCAGGCTCCCCCTCACTCCCCACAGCTGCTCTTTGCTGCCTTTCCAACACCTCAGCTGTGTTTCACACGTTCCAAATCCAGCCTGGCAGGTTAAACAGCCTGCTTATCCACCAGCAAATAAACGTATGTAAAAGCCTGGATGCCTTCCAGTGAGGGAGACCTGTTTCAGGTGAGCGAGTCGTGCTCTCAGGCTGTCCTTAGGCAGGTCGCTCAGCTCTCTGAGCTGGCAGTGGCCAGGTGGAAATACCACTCACAGAAAACAGGGACAAAGCTCTGACCCCCACGTTATGAGACCTCCGCCTGCCTGGGACAGTGGCCATCCCCATCTAGCCTGAAGTCAAGGAACAGGAGCAGAGGCTCCATGCCTGTCCTTGTCCCTGCATGGAGAGAGGCGTGTGTGTCTCTGTGCCCGTGCCAAGGGCAAGCGTGTTTGCAGCCAAAGCTGCCCTGGGGGCAATCAGCAGCCCCCAGGCTGTGGGTGCAGCAAAAGCCCCTGGTCCCTCTGCTCAGTGCAAATGAGGTTGCTTTGCCTCTTTGCCCATGATGGAGGCTGGATGACCAGCGGGAGATAACAGTTGGCAGGATTTGGGCAGTTGTGGTGTAGAGGCAAAGGATGGGGGATAAGGGCAGGCAGGGATGCCAGCCGTGGGGCAAGAAGTGGTCTCAGGGCTGGAAGCCAAGGCAGCTGCCTGGGAACCATTTAGGGATCTGGGTCTTGGGCCTCTGGTGCCTGGTTTTTGTATGTCTGTGCTATCGCAGGACTGTTGCTCAGCCCTGTTGGGGGATGCCCTGGCTCTCAGGAAGCCTCCTGACCACCCTGGCTGTGCCAGGCCCTGGGCAAGCACAGCTCGGTAGCAGATGGTGGGCCCCAGGGTGTGACTGCGCATCCATCTGCCCTCACAGCTCCTTCCTCGGGGCTAGGAACAGCCTAGTGAGTGGCGGCAGCCAAGCACGCCGTGCCTGTGCCTTGTCATATCTGGGCATTTTAATTAGGGAGGCGCAGGCCTGGGGCGCGGGTTGGCTGGGGGGAGCCTGGCATCGGCAGGTGCTGACGGGGACCCTGCGGCACCCACGTCCCGGGCTGGCGCAGCACGTGCGAGCCCTCATACCGGCCCGCGGGCACCGGCCTCCTGCCCCTCCGGGTGCCACCGTACTGGGAGGTACCCAGGCACGCAGCCAGCCCCGTCCCACACTTTGCATGCACTGGCTGCTCTTCCTACTGATTCAGAGCATCCTTTCCTCTCCCAGGCACGTTTTGAGCAGAGATCCTGACACACAAAATTGCAGGATCCCTGGCAGGATGCACCCCGGGGGAATCTCGTCTCTGTGACGGGGAAGCCCTGAGCTGGGGATTCTGACCGACAGGCTGCTCCCCGCAAGGCAAAACTGCTCCTGCGGACCTGCGGCTGCTCTGACTGACTCTGTGCAGTCGCAGGGAAGCGAGCAGGAGGCTTGGTGTGAATGAGCCGGCTTCCTCCTCTAGCCTGAAATTTGGGTCACGCAAACCAACATAGCAGAGCTGGGACAGACGTAGTTCATCCTCGGTTCGAGCCCAAGCAAGCTTTGATTTCCAAGGTGCAACTGCCAGTGGTTCAGAGGGTCCGCCTGAGCCGCTGTTTCATTAGCAGATTGGCACGTGGAAGGAGGTGAGAGGGGTTTTTCCCCTCCCCGATCAGCTCCCACATTGCTAATGTTCCTCTCTGGCCCGCTGCTAATTTTGATGCTGCCCTAAATAGAAGCTGAGTGCATCTCATCTGCTTCACTTAGCATACAGGAAAATTGTTTTCCTTCATTTACTGAATCCAACTTGCAGCTTTAACCCTGTCAGCACGAGTCTCTCCTCATTGCAGATCGCCCTTGAAGGGCTTTGCGTGCCTCTGCCCTGGTGAAGAGTGCTCTGCTGGTAGGAGAGGGAGGGCTCCTGGACTGCCCAGAATGGCCACCAGCAGAGCTGGGAGAGGGGCTTTGCTTCACGAACAGCCAAGGAGATCCCTTCCTGCACTGAAAGCTCTGGTGCTCTGGGCCAGTTCTCTCTGTGCCCTCTCCATCTCTGGCAGGGTGTGCTGCTCTCCAGGGGAGACCCAGTGCCCCCCCTCAGAGTGGCCTTCCCCAGCCCTGTTCTGGAAAATAGCTCAGCACCGGCAGACCCAGTTGTAAAGAGTTTCTGGTTGGTTTCTGTTGTGGTATTTCTTCCAGCGTCTCAGCATGCAGGGACCCTTCCTGAGCCTGGCAGATGCCCTTCTTATCACTGTCTAATTTTATATTTCATTGTGAGTGGCTCCTTGGAAAGATCTGCCACTCCGACTGCACCGGCCGCTCCAGGGCGGGCAGGACTCTGGGTTCACTCTCCCACCACGGGGCTCATCTCTGTGCTGGAACTAGACACAACACAGCGCTTTTGAGAGGCTGCCTTGAATGTGAACCCTTCTGCAGCATGACTTAAATATATCGCTGTCTAGTGTAAGGTGCTTATTTGGGGCTCGTTTTATGAGTACGCTTATTTTCGTACAAGAACCATTTTCCTGAAAAACTGTAATTTTGTGGCATTTGCAGCTCGGTGACAGTTCGAGCAGGCGGTGTGCTGAGGACACAGGAGCACTGGGAGGAAGCACTGGGGGCGCGAGGGGCAGTGGCCTGCAGAGGTTAAATTTAGCTGGGTAAAAAGGACGGCTGAGCGCTGGCGTGCCTGAGCTCGAGTTGAGCCTCAGCTGGGCACACACCACTTCAGCCAGGGTGTCCACACAGCTTCCCCTCATCCCTCGTCCTCCCGACCGTGGTCCCTCTCTGAGCCCAACCCTTTGCCAGCTCAGAAGCTCCTCGTCCCCCGCGGAGCAGTGCCAGGGTGACTGCTGTCCCCTTTCCTTCCTTTCTTTCCCTTTCAGCCTTCAGTTTGTTCTGAGCGCTCAAGCTGCTCCGCAGCAACGGAGGCTGCTCTGCAGGTAGGAGCTGGAGGCTGGTTTGGGTGGCACAAGTGCCCAGAGCCTCTGGGGTCAGGCACACTGCGAGTGACCCATTGGAGGGGCTGCAGCTCTCCACAACTGCCCGTCCTGCGGAGGACGCATCGCAGAGGAGCTCTGCCCCTTGCTTCTGCTCGGGGGTCCCTGCAGGAGAGGGGACTTCATGATGTTCTGTGGTCTCCTCTAAGAGGATGGTGTTAGATTGTCCACACTGAAGGGTGGCAAGAGAAACAGGGAGAGGTTATTTTGGAGCCAGGAGAACAGAGGGAAGAAGTAGCAGTGACCCCCGGCAGGCTCCAGGCTGCGGGGCTTGGCAAGCTGCAGGCATGGCCAGTAGCCAGCCTCTGAACGGCCCAGGAGAGGGCATGGCGCGTTGCCAAGCCACGTCAGGCAGACCGGTTGGACACGGGGAAGTTGTTCTGGGGTGTTCTGACTCTCTTCCATGTGTTACTATCATTCCAGAAAATCAACCGGACCCCTTCGGATGAGGAATGCTTCTTTGACCTGCTGAGCAAGTTCCAGAGCAACCGGATGGATGATCAGCGCTGCCCGTTGGAAGAAAGCCCATCGGAGGCGGCGGAGGCAGCTGCCACACCGGTGCCTGCCCTGGGAGAACGGATATGTAAGCACCGATGCGTTTCTAAGTCTCTATTACCATGGGAGTGATGCTGCTCCCATGGTGTGGTGAGCCGTTGTGGTTTTACTGTGAACCTTGTGATGTTTTCCCCAAGCCTCGGCTCTCTGAACCTAGCAGTTCTTTGGCAATCTCCGATGTTATTTAAGGAAGGAACATTCTTATGTTAATGGTTGCTGAGGGAAAAGCCAGAGAATGTGGACTAAGGCTGGGAGAGTAAACCAGGAAGAGAAATGCAAAAATATACTTGGGGTTTTTCAGTATGGATCTTTAGAATGTCTCGCCTTCTGAACAGTGGGGTTGATGCAAGGACACCTGCCTCTGCCAGCACCGCTGGGAGGAAGATGCTGATGGTCATTACTGAAGGAGCAGTGTAAGAGCCTGGAGGGCTGGGGCACACAGAGGGCTGGGGTGGGCTTTCACAGGCAAGTTAAAGTATTGCCAGTTTTTCTCATAGCATTGCCATGGAGGAAGAACTTCTGGATTTTGTACAGTTCTTGGATGCTGTGGTGATAGCTGCTGTGTAAGAACAGAGAAGCCAGAAGGATGGATAAACAGGAGGAAGCTCCAGCAGGCAGACAGCTAGCTCACCCATAGGAAGAACAGGGATAAATCGAGGAAGCCATCTGACAAATAGATGGGACAGGAAAGGCAAGGCAGGTCTATGTTTGCACTTCGCTTTCATGTCCTTTTTTTTGTGATACGGTGTTTGAGAGCTTTTGTTTAAACCAAGCTGGAGAGAAGGACTAACGTGTGCAGGTCCCACTTGTGCTTAATCACCGTCACAAAGGGCCCAAAACACTTCATTTGAACTGATGGATTTATCAGTTTCCAAACGAACACAAAGTATGAACAGGAGAGGAGGAGACCCCCGATATCCCTTAGGAGTGGCAAGAGCCGTAGCACGAGGCTGCTCGGAGAAGGAGGTGCCAGGAGCAGGGGCTGAAGCGGCAGAGAGAGCAGGGCAGTGCAGAGCAGCTCAGGCTGCAGCAGGAGGGCAGGTTGGCTGTCAGGTGAGAAGGTTTTATCTTCTAAAAATAGGGTGGAAATGAGCATCGCTTTTTCAAGATACACATTTCTGATACAGAAGTGCATTTCGCTGTAACAGCTGTGTAATTTAGGAGACAGTTTAAAATGTGAAGCGTTATAAAGAATGTGCAAGTAGGCACGTGTTCTGTTCGGCTCTCATTTGGTATCTGAGCCTTTCGGACTTGTTATTTTCAAGGTTTCTTTGTGAGCTGAAGGGGAAGAAACTTGTCTTTGTGTCAGTGCTGAGATTTTTATGTGTTTCTGCAACTCCAAAAGCTGGGGCTTAAAAAAGAAAGCACGTCGTGTCGGGAGGCTTGGGGCACCCTCTGCTCGGGTGCTTTGTGCTCACTGGGACAGTGACACCATCGGGGCTGGATTTCTTACGGTTTTCTTTTGCTTGTCCCTGTCCCGGGTGCAGTGTCTGTTCTTTGGGAGCAGCTGCCAGGAGCCAACAGGCTCTTTCCATCCAGTGCTGCCCAGGAGGTGCTCCCTGGGCTGGGGGCTGACTCGCTCACTTTGCCAAGGTCCCGGAATTGCTCATGTGCCATTTGAAAATCCTCCCTTTGTCCCGTGGTTTCTCTGGCCCACCAAGCCCCTCGGTGCTGCCCACGGGATGCTGCCCAGAGCAGGTGTGCCGAGGCTGGGGGGCTTAGCCATGTTCCAGCTGCCTGGCTGGAAACCCCCAGGCACGTTGGATGGCTGTGTGGGATACTCCCCCCTGGGGTTTATGGAGTATAGGTTATATGTATAGGTCCTGGACTGGGACCCCCGGTGCCAGCCCCCTCCCAGCAGGCAGAGCCCAGGCTGGCTTTGCTCCACTCCGTGATGGGAAGAACCTGTCCCCATCAGTGTTTCCCGTGCAGGGGCTGCAGCTCATGGCAGCCAGAGCATCTGCAGGGCTCACCTCGGCCGCGCCTCTACTTGAGCTGGACTAAAAAGGCCAAGCTTTGGGGGGGCCTGGGGAGGTTGTGCCACCAGGTGTATGGCTTAGTCAGGCCTGTGCTTTCCCAATTACCTGCCTGTAATTATACCCAGCCCTTGGGACCCTGCAGTGTGCCTGTCACTGAGCCACACAAGCGCTGCGGAGCTCTGTGTTCGCCTGCGATTGCTGGTGTCAGCCCAGCGCCGTGCGGGCTGGCCCTGGCGCAGCCTCTTGGCTCCAGGTGGAAACCAGAGGGGAAGCAGCCGCGGAAGCTGCCAGGTGTTGTGCTGGAAACAAGTGATCACTCGCAGGCAGCACTTTGTGTCAGGACACTGGACCTTCTGGGCTGAGGTGGCATCTTTGGTGTCCTCCAGGAGCTGGCCGAAGCAATAAATAGCAGGGAGCCTCTCGTGGGAGTGCAGCGGGAGATGCGTACCCGAGGTTCTGCCCTCTACCCTGCTAGGGCACCTACTTTCCCCCTTCGCTGCCCAACAGGCAGGAGGCACGCTCGTTTCGCAGCCCAGCCCCACATGCTGGATGCGTTCGTTAAGGCTTGTTGACCAGTGCTGGAGGCGGCGTGCACAGCCCTTGTGGGGGCTGCAGGGAAACCACCGCTCTGCTCAACTGGGAGCTTCTCTGCTCCCCAGAGGGAAGGTAGGGCAGAGGGTCCCGCGGCTGGGCCAGGAGCCGCACACAGGCAGGGTCCCCGCAGCCAGCTCTGCTCACCCTTTGCGCCGGGCATCTCTGGGGCTGCAGCCCAGGGCGTTTCGGGGAGGTGGGTACCAAGGGCTGTGCTGTAGCACCGGCCTTCAGCAGCTGTGAGATGGGGCAGGGGGTGCTGCTCCCCGTAACGCTTGTTGCTTTGATGGTAGTTTTTTTCTCGTTTGCGTTGCGGGCACGGGGATCGTTCCTGCTCTCTGACGCAGGGTGGAAGGAGATGTCGGTGCTGGCACGAGCAGCCGGTGCCCCAGCTGGCTCGGCCGGAGGAGGCCTGGCTGTGCAGCGAGCCCCTGGCCCTCGCTGTAAGCAGTGTGCGGGGCTGGGGCGCCCTGCAGAGCAGAGCTGTGACCCTGCTGCGTGCTCCTCTCCCCGCTCACAGCACAGTCCTCCCTGATGGCGTCTCCGCAGACGGAGGAGTTCTTCGATCTCATCGCCAGCTCCCAGAGCAGACGACTGGATGACCAACGTGCCAACGTGGGCAACCTGCCAGGCCTCCGGATAACACACAACAACCTGGGACACCTGCGTGTGGAGGGGGACGCCCAGGAGCCTGGGGACGAGTTTTTCAACATGCTCATGAAGTGTCAGGTACGAGCACGGGACTGGGTGGGCTGCCAAGCTGCAGGGGGGACAACAGTATCTCCCACACAGACAAATGCCATCCTGTGACCCCCACCTGCTCTGCTGGGAGGGGCTGTGGCCAGTAGTTGCCCACCCACAGCCCTGGGCAGTCAGGCAGCTACTCTTTTTTGCCTCCAGGTCCTTTTTTTCACCCTGTACTGAGGGCTGTGTTTTGTCACCGCTCTACAAGCCAGTGGCTGAGAGCCCACCCTCCAGGCAGTGCCTGCAGCCCTGGGCTGGGTCACAGCTCCTCCCTGAGCCTGGTCCCGCTGCTCTGCGCCCCCAGACAGGGAGCATCTGCTCTGGGCACTGGTCCCAGCCCTTTATTTCCATGACAGGACTGTTGTGTCAGGACTCAGTGCTAACGCCCGCTCTCCTCCCCGTGCAGTCCTCCAGGATAGATGACCAGCGCTGTGCACCGCCAGATTCCATCCCCCGTGGCCCCACTATGCCAGACGAAGACTTTTTCAGCCTCATCCAGCGTGTCCAGGCCAAACGCATGGACGAGCAGCGGGTAGACTTGGCCTCGGCTCAGGAAGAGGCAGCAGAGGAGCAGCAGCGACCTGGTTCCAGCTAAGAACAGGGGTTTGGTTTGGGGGGGTGGTTTTAGTTTCATTTTGTTTTGTTTTGTTGGGGTTTTTTTTTAAAGAAAAAAAGCGTAGGTGGTTACAAACCCCAGCACTCCACAGACTTCTCCCGGGAGCTGCCCCAGGACGCGGGGAGCTGTACCTCCGTCGCTCGGCCCAGGCGGTGTTACAGGAAGGCCCGCTGGATGGGGGACAGTTTTTAAACAAGGGGTATTTTTAGGACCTGCGGCTGCTGTAACACTGGGCATAACACAAGGGAAGACTACTTTAGCAGCCCCTTTGCTTATCACCTAAAAATCCAGGAACTCGTGCTGTCAGCCAAAGGAGGAGCCCAGAGTGGGTAGTTAACTCCAGCCTTGATGTCTTTTATTTCCACAACAGTTTTAGTTTCATGGGGGAAGGGAAGAGCACCTTTTCCATTTTGAAGTTGTCCTGTTTCGCCTGCATCGTGAGGTGACACAGATTGCTCTGGATCCTTCCCTGGAATGTCTTGCTCAGCTTTGTTCCTTCTACAGGAGGAAATGAGCCCAAGTCAGAGGCCATACCGGTCCTTTTCACCCTCGCCCCAGTCTCAGCTGTGGTCATGGTCCCACACACCTTATTTTAGATTTGCTGAGGACTCAGCAGCGAGCCCTGGCACACCCCCGCCGGCTCCCCAGCCCCAGTCCTGTACCGGGACCTCCTGAGCAGGAGCAAAGCCCTGTTTGCCCTCAGCTTCAGTGGGATCTGCTCACTTCTAGAGAGCAGCCGTGCAGCAAAGCCCAGCTCCATCCTGGGACAGAGCCTGAGCAGGAACCGCCAGCTGTGCACCCTGATCCGCAGACCCGGGACAGGGGGCAGGAGGTCCCTGTTCGGCACAAGATCAATGTGGGCAGCTCACGGCTCCTGGTGCTGCTGAGCCAGAAGTCTCCTGCGGGATTGTCCCATGGGCAGGTGAGCGTGCCCGAGGCAGAAGCCTGCATTCGGCAATGACCTGCTCCGAAAGCCAGGAGTTTTCTGGCCACAGATTGTCAGGAGTTGCTCTCCTCCCTTTTGTGTCCAGCAGCAGTTGGGAATAATAGCCTCTCCCCCAAACCAGTGCTGAGCTCTTCCCAGTCCCTGCAGGCCCCGGCCCAGCTGCTCCCGGCAAGGCACTCCAGTTTTGCCCAATCTATCTCCAAGAAGTTGAGCCTCATGAGAGCCCCAGACTGGGGTGCTGGCTGGGAAGTCGGTTCCACCCCACACACAAGCGCAAGAGTCTACATTTACTTTTGTTCCTTCCCCTCTTGAACAGCTGGAAAAGTCAGCCCGGAGAGGAGGGGAGTAGGGATCTAACTTCAGGAGGTGGAGTATTTTTAATTTGCTTGACTAGCTAGGCTATCTTGGACTTCAGAAGCTCCAGTAATGAGTTCTGCCAAAGCAGATATGTTCTTACAGAGAACAAATCAGCACTTTCTCTTTGAAATGCATTTGATGGAAACATTTCCAACCAGCAGTAAGATTTTCAGACCAGTGATGCTGCTCATCGGGCATTTAACCTGCCTGCACTGACCATGTGGAGAGGTAGCTGCATTTTACCTGCTACCAGGGAGCACTCACCTGCCACGCTGCTGCACGGACCGCTTGGCCGAGGCTTGGCCTCCTCCCTGGGGCTGGTCAGAGCTCTGGAGAAGGGCAGGACCTGCCCAGCCACCTACATGCCAACCTGGCTTGTGTTTGTAAAGGGGAAGAAAATACTGAAGGTGAAGGTGACTTGACCAGCTGCAGGCTCAAGCCCGTGCAGCTCTCAGCCAAGTGGTGAACTGGAATCTGACCATTAAGCTTTCTGAGGTGTTAAATATTTGCCATATACTTGAATGTATGAGCTTATTTATTTTTTACATGTGCATTTGCTAATGTCATTTTAATGGGGAATTTCTGACCCACAGGTACTTTTTTTTTCTAAAAACAAAAATAATCTGCCAAATGAATTAATATATTAGAAATGAATACAGCTCAAGGGGAAGGGGAGGGGGGGTTGTGCTTAATAAATATTTGTGTCTAAGCTTCAGTGACAGAAATTCATTTCATTCATTCCCATTATTTCTTAGCCAGCCTGCCTGTTTTGCCAACAGCAGGGCTGACGCTGGCCCTTTGGAAGGGGGTTGGGGTGGGTGGTGGTCTCTTGTGGCAGACACCACCAGGTTTAAGCGTTAGAAGAAGAGCCTACACCTCCCTTTACATTAAAAACACACAGGTCTCTGAGGCAGCAGCTACCGTCCTCAGCTTTGCCTGCCTTCAACGCACAGCATCGATCTGACCTGAGCGCGGGCTGCAGAGGGAACACACAGAGCCCTGGGCATTCCCTGCCCAGAGCAACCACCCAGGCCCAGAAGTTAGCAGGAGGGCAGACAAAGCAGCCCTGCAGTGGCCAGGAAAAGATCTGCTTTTCTGTCAGCTTAAGCTCTCCTCCAGGACGGTGGCTGAGCCCTTCCTTTCAGGCCCTGCCTGGGGGCTCAGCCCTGTCTCAGCACCTGGCCCAAAAGCTGCGTCTTGTGTCTCCAGCAGCAGCTACCAGAGGAAAAGGGCAGCAAGTGCTGTGCAGAGCTCTGAGTGAAGATACTCACAAAGCAGCAGGCAGCAGCGCTGGCTCATTCCAACACAGCAGGCGTGAGCAAGCCATTGGGACTTCGCTAGAAAGTAGGCCTGAGAGCTGCCGATTTTGGATCCTGAGCCCTGTGAGGATAAAGCCAAGTCACAGCTGGTCTTCCCACGCCCGGCTAACTTGTGCTGGCCGCTGCCAGTCCTGATCAAAGATTAATGAAGCACCACCAGCTCGTTCTCATCAGGCATTCTTATGCCTCTGGGTGCCTGGACACAAGAAGCTCTGTGCTAGAAGTCTCTGTGTGAGACTGGGGGACAGAACCACACCCCCAGGTACACAAAGGGCAGAGGCTTAGATTCCCAGGAAAAGATTAAATCCCTGTGAGTGAGTGATGGGGTCTCACCTGCTGTCTGTGTCTGTAGCAGCTGGAGAAGGGAGCACATGCTCTCTAGTAAACGCTCTCTCTTTCAGGGCCCCTGCCCCAAAGCAGGAGGCAATGGCTACAGCTGAATCCCCAGAGCAGCTCACAACCCTTGCAGCAGCAGACAGCAGTGCGCCAGCATCCGAACGCCAGCCCTCCCCACACCAGCCCCCCCCTCGCCCATGCCACCAAGGAGCCCAGGCTCGCAGAGCTTGGTCCCACACAGGGAAGAGCTCTCCGATACTGACACCCGCCGGACAGACCCGGGACTGCCGTGGGCTGTGCGGTGCTAACGTGGACCGTGGACCGACTCGCTGCTGGGCTTCAAGTCGCAAAGCGCTGCTGCTACAGCTGTAAGGCGCGAGTTCCCACAGAGCAGGGTGCTGACCCCGGTGCAGGTCTGGAGGTGAAGAGGAACTGTAAAAAAAACCCAGCAGCAATGCAAGATACTAATCTCTCCTACTCAGCTGTACACGTGCCCGGAGAGGCGCTTGCGAGAGAGAGCTGATGTCACAGGCCTGTGGGGATTTTTGTATTGCTCATCTGCCAACTCACGTCAGGGCTGAGTCTCTGCACTTACCTCAGCCCTCCCCAGAGCCTCACGCTGTTCCCGCTCCAGCCATCATTGATCTTCATTTGGCTGGAAAGGCGCTCAGCCTGCAGGAAGGGCTATGCTGGCCCAGAGCACCCAGCACTGTAAATTTCAGTCTGGAGTTGGACAGTTTTCGGCAGCTCTCCATAGCAATCCCCTGGGACCCCGCTAGGCCAGGACGCAGCCGTGGGCTCAGTTAACTCCTGCGCAGCTTTGCAGCAAGGCAGGGCCATCCCTGCACTGCACAGCCCAGCCCAGGGACGCAGCACAGACGCAGGCACACAGGGTTTGAGCAGAGGACTCACCCTCGCTGTGCCTCTCTGCCTAATGAAGTAGGGCCAGAACCCACCTATGTTAGGCCCTATGCAAACAGCACAAATCAGCAGCGATTTGTTTCACAGCCCTTCCTCACCGCCTGCGCTGATGCTACAGGAAAAGAAACATACCTGCCCAAACACCGCTTGAGCGAGGCAGGCAAATCTCCCCCAGAGGGGCTCCCAAGTGGCTCCTTGGTACCGCTCAGCCCTCCACAGCACAGCAAGCGTGGGAGGGTCTAGAATCACCATCTCTGTAAGGCAGCAGAGTCCCACGCAGCACACACATGTTCACGCACACTAGTAGCAAAAAGCATCAGGGGGTCATGGCAGGTAGCCCCAGCAAACGAGCCTCTGCGCTGCAGCTCCCTCTTGTTCAGGCCTGCAAAGGCCTTCCCTCGGCAAGTCCCATCACTGTTCACTTCCCAGCCCCACAGGGCACCCATCTCACCTTCACCAAACACCACCGCCTGCCTCCTGAGCACGGGCCAGAACACCAGTAACCCCTGCAGCTGACAGACACAACCCCTCAGTCCCGCTCTGACCAGATTAACTCCGCACTACATAAGGATTTGCTCAGACACAGAAAACGAGGCAAAGTATTTGCCATTTTGCAGAAAAGCCCTTGTGGGACAGGATTCAGGAACTGGATCCATCCCTTAACAGGCACAGTGACATGCTTCAAGGAATGTACAAGCAGCTTTATGTATGCAGCCCATCCTGTGAATGCTACTTTGCCCCCCCTTGAAATCACTACTTCTCTGTGTGGCAAAGACTCACCCAGGTCAGCTGCACCCTCCTCTGCTCCACTGCACCAGGCCTTCAAGTCACTTTTCCCTATCTTGACACACCTCCAGTTCAGGAGGAAGGCTCCTTCTCTTCTCCCTGCTCCCTCATCTTTGGCTAAAACAAGGTCTGCTGGGCTCCCCTTAGACAAAGCGTGCTCACCTGTGTCCCCTTTCGAGAAGAACACGCACTTCCTGTGACACAACATTTTCCAGAAAAACCTGCTTCAAAAGGGAGCACAAAATTCCTTTTTTCCCTGTCATCTATTAGCAGCAAATCCTTCTGTATTCTATGCAAATTGCCTCACACAGCTGCAACCCTCTCCCCTTCCAGCTGAAAGTCCCGTGAGGTTTTGTCATGAGAAGCACAAATTCTCCCCTGCACAGTTGCGTACTGCAGGCTCAGTGCTTGGTGCTAACGAGCCCCTGGGGGCTGCACTCCCTGCACGCTGCAGACCTCTGACAGGCAAGAGCGAGCAGCGAGCTCCCTGCACTCCAGGCCAGCACCTCACCCACTCTGTGTCATCTGCTGCCTCCTATTTTCATAGGATCATTTAGACTGGACTCAACCACTTCCCTGGGCAGCCTGTTCGTTCTTGTGCTAAAGAAATTTTTCCTAATATCCAACCTGAATCTCCCCTGGGGCAACTTGAGACCACGTCCATGATGTTGGCCTGAACCTTCAGAGCAGCAGCAAAAATACATCACCCTCCACCTCAGTTCTGGGCGCTGCAGAAGGCAGCAGCAGACCAGCCCGCTGCACCAGCGCCAAGCCTCGAGGCACAGGGACCAACCAGCACTCTGTCCTGCCTCCAGAAAGCACCTAAGGCCAGCGGACACTGAGCCGAGGAAACACTAAAATCTAGTTAACAGCCAACATGGACAGACTTTGTTACAGTTTTTACTGTAACACAGCAAAAACTAGCACCACCTTTCTGTAGCTAGGGCACAGAAACAGGTAAGAAAGGTAAGGAAAACAGCATAAAAGAGTCAGGTTGTAAATGAACTGTTCCCAAGGCAACGTGGATCCTGCAACAGCTGCTCTGTTCCACCCCATCAAAGGAATGAGCACAATGGAAACAGAATACTGATTGACAGGTAAAAAGGTAATAAAATAACCACTCTTTCAGCAGAGTGCTAATATGCACCAGCAACTCACAACAGGGCGAGCACAAGGCAATGGCTGAAGATGCAAGACTCCTGTTTCCTAACACGTGGATCACTCTAGAATGTAGTTGTTTCAGACAGAGCTGTTATTTCACTGGGATCTGAACACACACAAGCCGGCTGACAGATGAAGTTCCTGCCCCTCAATGCTGTTTCATCACTCTGAATTTATATACCAACAGGAAAACATGACTACTTTCCTGTCACTCTGATCCATGCTTATAAAGCAACACACATAAAATTACTATGAACACTTCAGATTAATCAAACTCATTAATCCTCATTCATCCATACAATGCCCTCACTGAATTCTTGGCTGGATAAGACACACAAACGAGCACCTGGGTATCCTTGGCTGAAAGAACTGGGTTTGTTCAGCCTGGAGACACAAAGGCTAAGAGGGATTTTACTGCTTTCTGTATAGCTTGCTAATGAGGGGACGTAGAGAACAGAGACAGGCTCTCCTCAGAAGCCCACGGCGTATGAAAAGAAGGTAACGGAAAGAGGTCGTAGGATCTCCATCCTCAAAGATGTTCAAGACAAGACCCCGAGCATCCTCCTCTGAATAAGGGAGTTGGACTAGAAACCTCCAAAGGTCTCTTCCAACCTGAATTATTATTTGATTGCGAGTTTAAAACTGTAAGAAAGTTGATACTTCACTGTACTTCAGGCTAACAGACCTCTAGAGAAGTTAAATGTTCATGCAGGCAGAAGTAAGCCCTAACAAAGCGCAGTAGCGATGAATCAGGCAGTGAGGCGATAGTACTGCTGAGTGCTATATGCTGGTAAACACCTACATTTTTCACTTATTAAAGTATTATTTTTTCTTCTAACTGCTCTTAACATGCAGCAGTAGCATTAATGAGCACCTCAATATCTGTCAAGTAACAGTTACTGTCAAGTAACAAAACAACTTTTCTAGGCGCTCTACTTATCTCCAACATGCTTCACAAATACTAATTTTGCCTTCACGCCCATCCTCCCCCTCACCAACAAGTTGCATAACCCCAACGCTGGGAAGCCACTCACCAACTCATCATCCCGAGTGGGATTCCCACAGGGCAGCTCACTCTGTAACCCACAAACCCAGGAGACTTTCAGCCCTGGCATGAGGGGCACAGAAGCATAACTCTGGAAGGTGGCAAGGAAAGAAAAAAAGCAACACACGACCGCACTAATTGCTAGTGATCTAACCCTTCTGCAGGGTCGTTTTGGCTTTGCAAACTCACATGGGGTCAGGGCCCCATCTCCTCAGGTGGTATCAGTTGTCTCCTTCTGCTCAGCTGCTCTGCCCTGAGATGCACCTCCACCAGCTCTGCAAACAGCTACCAAGCAACACCTGGGCAAGGCTAGACATCATTAAAAGTCCAGCTACAGCTGTACCTCCCTAGGCCAGAACACATGGACAAAGAATTACCAGCTGCCTCCTCAGCAGAAAACAAAGCAGGGCTCCTGACACTAAGGCAAGTCTTGGTGCAAGTCAGCAAAACAAGCATCAGGAAAAATATCTACATTCCATCTCTAAAAACATTAGCTTGACCAAAGGCAAAACTACACAAGACAAAGACACACAACAGAGAAAGACCAATACCCAACTTTATTTTAAAACACAGACGGTCGAAATCAGGGAACAAAAGTTAAGAGTCTCTCTTGCCATCAGCAGAACGACACAAATCCCATTTGTCAGGTCTGTCCCTTGCTGCCAGTCTCTGGGGGGGCTTCCCCGCTTTCTCCCTCTGTGGGCTGCCCCTGAGACCCAGTATCTGCTGAGCTTTCCAGAAGCAGTTCCAAGGCTTCCTCGCCAACCACACGTCTCACCTTCTCCCCTTTGGCTGCCAGGATTTCCTCAATATTCCTTAACAGCGATTTGAAAACCAACGTGTCACCACAGCAAAGGCTGAACATGAAAGTCAAGCACAGGCTCGCTCTTCCACACTTTGCTCTCAGGATTAACACTACACAGTGAATCATGCACAAGCATCACCACAGTATTTCTGCATAGTTTGGAAAGCAGATACAACCACCCAAACCTTACGGGACTACTTTCATCCATTAGGATCAATAACTTTAGCAATTATGGCTAAACAGAAACGTTTAAAGGTATGTCAGGGAGATAGAAATCATTGAAATTCAGCAGCAATGAGCCTACGCATTTGAAATGCTTAGGGAAACCTGGCAGTGACCTGATAAAGCCTGAGGAAGAAGAGAAGAACCACACAGAATAATTCACCTACTGGCACCAACAAGGATAGCTGCGTATCACACAACTGCTGCTGCAGCTTTGCATCATTTATTTCAGTCCTAGTTAGCAACAGTCAAATTAGATTAAAAAACTCACTTCACGTGATTAAGAAAGTGGATGAAACAGAACAATACTCAGCAAAAACTTTGGTTTTCTCTTTGAGAACCATGCTTTGAAAGCATTAAAAGAACGTACCAGCTGAGCAGCCCTCTCCCTGGCTAAGGAGAGCATGGCTGGCACACCTACCTCTTCCCTTCCAGGTCGGAGAACCATCCCAGGTTATCCGCTATGACGTGGTGATTCCCGCAGCCGGGACACTTCACGATCACCACCCCGTTATGGTAGGCCAGCTTGGAAATCGTCTTTGCAGACCGGGTCTGGCAGACCTACAAAGCAAACAAAATGGGCTTCATGGCCACAGGAACTGCAGCTTCTTGACTTTTTGAGAGGAAAAAAAAACATTTTATTTACCTGATGAAAAGGTGTCTTTCCCCCTCCCTCATCTCGAATTATTACAAAGGGGTTGGATTGTAGGATCAGGGAAGCGTTTCGGTTGGAAAAGGCCTCAGAGCCCGGCCGCCAGCCCAGCCCCGCCAACGCCGGCCCAGGCCGCCCCCTCCGCACGGCCCCGGTGGGGGTGACACCCCTCCGGGCCGGCGGCCGGGGCCCGCGCCTGCCCGCCCGTTCCCCGAGGGAGCCTCTCCCAACAT
>JAVJGJ010000062.1:6599039-6654070 GCA_035590215.1 Microhierax caerulescens | reverse complement strand
GGCCTCCATGACGGCGGGGCGCGGAGCAGGGCCCCTACCAGCGCCCGCGCCGCCCGCTGCATGGCGCTGGCGCAGGCGCGGTAGGGGCGGGCCCTGAGGCGGCGGCCGCCATGTCGGGGGCGGGCAGGCGCCGCGCTGGGGGCGGGCACTGAGGCGGCGGCCGCCATGTCGGGGACGGGCAGGCACCATGTCGAGGGCGGGCCTAGGCCCCGCCGGAACACGGCAGCCCCGGGGCCAAGGGGACCCACCTCGAAGCAACGAACAGCCCACCCGCGGGCAGGGAGCCAATGTTTAATCCTGTTTATTTTATTTACGCATCTCCCGCCTCACTGCTTTGCTAAGAGAGTGACAGACACTGGGACAGCAGAGCTGAAAAATATCGTCCGGTTACGAACGCTGACTCTCATAACTGGTTGGGTAGATGCTTTCAAATGAAACAGGCCCTTGAGAGAGCAATGCCGAGGGAGCTGGGCTCCTGCCCTCAGGAGCCCTCGGTGTCGGTGTTGTCGCTGCCGGTGGTGTTCTCCCAGTCCGCTTCGTGGTGTCGGTTCTTTGGGACCCTCCGCATTGCTCTCTTTCTGAAAACAAGACTAGACGTTTCAGTTTTAGAAGGTGTTTTCTGCAAACAAGTGGCATTTGAGTGCTTTGGGGAGCTCAGGGGGGAGGTTCTGTGTGTATCAACCCGTTTAGTGTTTAATTAACACGACAGTTTGCCCACACACCCAACAACACGGTGAGCGGCAGCAAGCACAGGGCAAAGAGAATTGCCCCGGACTGATGAAGATATTCTTACTATTCCCAAAGTGTGGTGTGTTGATGTTCAGTTGAAGAAGCCAAGAAATCCTACCAAAGTCCTTCCTTTAACAAAAACATTGTCCACAGTCTATAAGAGTAGTTTACTGTGCCATTAGGAGCACTTCTACCTAATGCTAGAACTAAGGTCCCTATTTCACAAGGGTTTCATTAGCCTCCAGCTCCACAAAGGCGGTGATCTGTGAAGGCACCAGGCATTGGAAGGACAGGCCTTCAAACAAGGGCGTTTGAAGAGTATCACGGGTGGAAATCAGTTCCCATTCACAGCTGTGGGAGCCTGATCTTGAATATCAGCAGTGTGTCAGACAGGCAGTGAATGTCATTATTTCACTCACAAGGGAGAAATCTATCAAGCCTATTAAACCAGCAGATCTTTGGAGTGCCCTCCACTCCCTGCTTCGAAAGGGAGTGCAAGGTCCCAAACAAATGCAATCATTGCTATCTTAGCTACCTCTAGCACTAAAAGAGGAGTCTCAACCAGTTCAGCATGAGACTCTGAAGATAAGATCTGTAATGAATTTGTGCCCTCCATGAATCAAACCTGGGGGCAGGGGATGGACAGAAAAGAGGAAATACATACAACAAGCTAATCAGTTAGGTTACATGGGTATGTCTGAATTAGTCCTGCTTACTGAAGTCCAGACCTTCGGTAACGCTCAAAGCAGTCCTTCATCCTCCTCCGCTCCTTTTCTGCCAGTTCCTCGTTGGCTAAGCCACACTCCTTGAACTGCAAAAAAATTCAAATATTAGCACCAGGTAGTGCAAGCCTGCTTTGCAAAGGTGGCCAGTTTTGGGGCTGATGTACTGCATCTTGCCTCTGCACAGTACAATACTGCACCCCACCCAGCTAAGTTTGGTCACTTCTCCTCTCTGACTTGTTTGCGCAATAATCATTTTACATTTAAGTGAAAGAGAAAAAAAGAATGGCAGCCTATGCTTTCAGCGGTTCACTACCAAAACCCTCCTCCAGGAAAGCAGTCTACTGCATAGAGCTGGCTTCCTACATCTGCTTGGGCCTGCATACTGAAGAACAGCATGCTCATTTCTGGGCTGCCCAATATCATGTGTGCAGGATGGTAAAATACGTTTCACATATTCTTACCATCTTTATTCCCTCCCATTTGTAAATCTGGGATGGTTTCCTGCACCAACCATAATACTGCAGACAATTAAACTGAAGACCATCCATACCCAGAGATGAAAGCTAGAAAGTAATTAGAAGAAGTTTCTAGGCACAGATGGAGAAATAACCACCATAAGTGTTCTGCTGTTTAGAGCTCACCCATTTTGGACAGTGAATTTTGCACAAAGTGCTCAGATTTTGGAAAAGCAGTAGCTGCTTACACACTTCTCAAACCTGGTAAATCCATCATTAAGAAGAACATTAAAGATCATAAACCCCAGTCATAGTAAAGAAGAGCTCACAAAGATTCTCTTACACTTGGTGACTTCGGAGGCAGACTGCTCTCTCGAGTGTTGAATTGCTGGTCTTGTCCTTCAGGGAAATCTTCTAAAAGAAAGGAAAAAAATCACAGCTTTAGTCATAGCTGCCATTGCAAATTAACTTCTCCCTCCGCCAGTTCATCAAACAGCAACAGCTGTAATGTAACAGCTGCCCAGAACTACACAGAGTTAACAGCAGAACTGAAACCAAGCCTCAAAATTTTCAGGATTCAGTCCTGTGATCAATGCAAGAGTTACTTCTCGTTTTACTTGAACCCTGAATCTTGCTTACGATGACAGAGTTCCCCATCAGAAAGAGACAGCAGCTTTCCAGTTTCTGCTTATGCAGGAGCAAAATGAATCTTTGCAAAGTAGCACCTCTTCTTAGCATCATTAAAAAAAAAAAAATAATCATGTTACAGTTCACCATGAGAAATCATGTTTATCACTATTTTAACCACAATTCATCCCCGTTCCCCAGCAATTAAGCTGTGCGTATCAAGGCACTTCACACATTTTAGTAAAAACCTGTATGTAGATCAGGTAACGTGATACATGTTTTTTAACTGACTGAGGTGGAATAATAAAAGGCTTTTGGGATCAGTGGTGTTCAGTTTTTTGTGAAAAATCTCCCATCTCAATGAACACGAAGATCATTTGGATCTTCCAGATCAAAACAGATTATTTTTTTTTCTACTTTGCAGGTTTACTTCCTTTCTTAACATGTTTTGAAAGAGAATTTCAAGTTCTTGGAGGAGCCTATCAATTCCTTTCCACACTTCTGAGTCATTTCCACTGGGGATGCCACAGAAACAGAACCAGTGACAGCATTAACTACATGGTTCTGCTTTGGTGAAAACAGCCTGCAACATAAAAGGGAAGAGGGGAGGGAAAAATCCCTGGAGAAAGCCACATGGTCTAGCTGAAGTGGAAGGATGTTTTTTTCTGTTCTCAGCTCTTCCACAAATGCAAGAGGAGTCAGGGGAAAAAAGGCACCCAGGAGCTATTTCTCAAATGAACCCGATGATTTTTCCTGTACAAATTCAGTAGACAGATTACCTCAAAAAAAAACCAACCAAACAAAACCTAACAAAAAATCCAAACTACTCAAGGTCCTAGGATGCTCTAATGACACCACTTTTCCCAGGTCATTCAGCCATATGGAAGACCCTTTCAGAGACCATGTAGTAAAAAAAACAGTCTGTGGAGCTTTTTATCTCAAAAGGGCTTTCAAGCATTCACTGTTCCCAGCACGTGGGGACATGTTCTCCTTTTTATAGGTGAGGAAGGTGGTGGTATGGCAGAATGCCTTGATGTATGTATGGGTACTTATTCTGGGTCACCCCAAAGAGGTCCTACTCAGAGTGCCAAGCACACCCCACCAAGAAGCACCTCTCACAAACTGAGTCCCCAGTCAGACTACCTATTATTCTCTAAAAGTAAAACCCAGGAATGTATTTTCCTGTCTCTTTGAAACACTAGACCATCCTCTCAAGAACTCTATGTTTTCCCAGGAAAAGCCTTACTTTTAGTCGGCTGTGTATCTTCATCTAGATGACCATGAAGAGTAAGCTATGGGACAGAAACAAAGCAAGAACGTGAGAACCATCCCTTATCCTGTCTCACACAGCAGCTAGGCACAGATGGAGGAATGTAAGAAACAGGACATGTAAAACCGTTCTTTCCCTAGTTCACCTTGCTGTCAGCAAAACAGCAGACTGAACCAGAAATTACAGATCTGACGGATTTATCCTCCATTAGTAGATCCAGCTCCTTTGGCCTCATTTATACTTTTTGCTTCTAGACAATGTGACAATCGCTTCCACACTAAAGTTATGAACAAAGTTGTCCTGGTTTCAGCTGTGATAGAGTTAATTTTCTTCTTATTACCTGGTGCAGTGCTGCATATTGGATTTGATGTGAGAACAATGTTAATAACACACTGACGTTTTCAGTTGTTGCTAGGTAATGTTTATAGGAAGTCAAGGACTTCTCACCTTCTCAGGCCCTGCCAGTCAGAAGGGTGGAAAGGCACAAGAAATTGGGAGGCAACGCAGCCAAGGCAGCTGACCTGAACTGGCCAAAGAGCTATTCCATACCATAGGACATCAAGCTCAGTATATAAACTAGGAGGGGTTGGCCAGGCCCTGCTGATCACTGCTGGGGGACTGGCTGGGCATCAGTCAGCAGGTGGTGAGCAACTGTACTGCGCAGGTACTTTCTTTTCTCCCTTCCCTTTGGATTTGTTCTTCTCCCCTTCTCCCTCCTTTTAATTATAATTGTTATAATTACTGCTATTTTCATTTTGTTTCAATTATTGAATTGTTCTTATCTCGACCCTCAAGTTTTATGTTCCTTCCTGATTCTCCTCCCCATCCCTTTTTGGGGTGGGGGGAGTGAGTGAGTGGCTACGTGGTACTTAGGTTACAGGCTGGGGTTAAGCCATGAAAGAAGTGAAAACTCTTTACTACCAACATCCCCTGAGTAAGATTTTTGCCTGTTTTCCCACAAGAGACAATTAGAAGCAACTCAAAATAATTCAGTTCCCCTGATATGCTTAGACTCAACAAATGTCACTGACTAATGCCGTAACTGGGTCCTACACTTAGAAATCTCAAGACACAGGCAGATTCTGTCACTGGTCTGTTTTGCTGCCTCTGGACTTTCTAATTATCACTGAAATAAGCCTGAGCCATAGACTGAAAACTGCTGTTACTTGGGGAACTGAGCACAAGTGAGGAATTTGAAACCATCCCAGAAGAAAGTAAAAGGTAAACAAGGCACCCTACTCACTTCCTGGGAATCTCTGGAGGAGGTATCATCCAGGTCAGAGGTCTGAAATAAAATCAGTATAAATTAGTAATTTCTCATAAGCAAGGAATTGGCAGTAAGGGAGTACACAGGACACTAAAAGCTCCAGGAAACATAGAAGTGTGGAATTCTTCCCTCTGACGCTCCTGTCTAACCACTTGGAGAAAGTACACAAGATGCCACGCTAATTAAAAAACCCTTTATATCTAATTTACTTCCAGAAACTTTAGCATCCCTACACCCTACTCCCAGTTTCATCCAAACAGCTCTTACAGTCTCTCTCTGGTGGCTGAGGATCCCCTCATCACCTTTGGATGTGCTCCAAACACAAACAGAAGGCCTCAGCTTGCATCAGTCCAGCTTATCCCTGCCTAGAACTAGGGTGAGGTAATAAGGACTGTCATCTTTCATT
Organism: Microhierax caerulescens; assembly: GCA_035590215.1. Lineage (NCBI taxonomy): Eukaryota > Metazoa > Chordata > Aves > Falconiformes > Falconidae > Microhierax > Microhierax caerulescens. The sequence goes on along the minus strand of JAVJGJ010000062.1, from coordinate 6,648,591 downwards.
TCTCTCAACTCAGAATTTGCATGGAAATGGTTATCCACGCAGCTGGCCACTGCCTGATAAGTTTGAACAGCCAGACTCTGGCCCCACGCTCAGCTTCCCAACCCATCAGACAGATGACAATCCCACAGGCATACCGGTGTGGGTAGCTCCAGCTGCAACCTTTTCAGCTTGGCTTCAGTAGCCAGTAACTGACTCTCCTTTTGGAAGAGCTGCAGTTGCATTTCATCACATCGCTCCCCCAGCTCCCGAACCTGCTTGCGGTAAGCATCCCTCTCGACCAGGTTCTTGGAGTACTGCATATAGAACTGTTCTCGAGTCAGGAGTGCCTGGTGTAAGGGATAACACATGCCACAGCATGTCACACAACAGTACATTCAGTATTATAGTATCTGCCCACTTCAAGCAGCAAAGCAGGGATTAGCAGCACCTCCAAGAGGAATGTTTTATCACCTGGTCTCTTTCTGAAGCCACTTCCTCCATTTGCTGCAAGACAGCTTCAATCCGTTTTTTATACATCTGGGAGTCCTTCCTCAGAGACACACATTGTAGTTCAAGCATCTCTTTTTCCTCTGCGTACTGTTGAGACAAGGTCAAAACCACCCTGCTTGTGGGCAGAATCTGAGCTAGACTCTCACCACTTCTGCTCTGTGCCACAGATTGCTATGGCCAGACTTCCATGGAACGTCAAAGTTCTGCCAGACTGTCCAGCTGGAGCAAGGCCAACCAGAAGGTTGGTCAGCATGACTAGGAGGACTGCTAACACGATGGATTTATATGTACCTGAGCTGCCAATCATGAAAAAAGCTCCCATCACCCTCCAGGCTGAGGCAGGAACTGTTAATTAACAAAGGCATTAACAGGTAACAGTTAATGCCACAGACATAGAATGCTGAAATATTATAGTCTGCTGAAAAAAGGCACTCTTAACACAGTTATACTAGAGCAGGGCCAGTGAGGATTGCTGCTGAGCAGCCCCTCTGCTCCACAGGCAAGACACTGCAGGTGCTTCATCTGCCTGTCTTACCCACTGACCCTCAGCAGTAATCTGTACTGCATCACGCACTTTGTCTTGGAGCACCTCGGCTCGCCGCAACTCCTTGCGAAGGCTGTAAATGGTGTTCATCAGCTCCCGGCGTTCTTCTAGTATCTGGCTACAGTCATTCTCTAGAGTGTCCTTGGAGAGGCTGTTCTCCAGATTCTGTTCCCTGGCAACCTGCTGGACAAACAAACAAAGTGAGATACAGCAACCATCTAACTTCATATTAACGCTTTCCCTACGATCCTAAGTGCTCTGACTTGGCAGAACAAAGCCACAGCCGACCCACACAATCTTCAGCGCAGCTCCATCACTGCCCTGGCTGCTACAAATAATCCCCTTCTTGGAAGTCCATGTTCAACTACCCCCACCAACCTGGAGAGTGTTCTCCAGCTCCTGATTCTTGGCCAAGAGCAACTCCTTCTCCTGCTGGATCTCCCACATCACCTCGTGGCTTGGACGCTGCTCTATGGCATGCTTCAGTTTCATCGTGTGCTTGCGCTCCAGTTTGCAGTCATCCTCAGCCTTCATGAGGCTGTGCTTCAAGTGATCGATCTACAAGAAGGTTCAGAGATCATCAGTAACAAGGAGAAAACTCTGACTTGCAAAACCAGTTCTCTATTCCCCAGAAAAACATGAGGCAAGCTTCTCCCTAGCTGTTTCCCTCAGGAAGTTTGGTGCTCCAGGGACCAGAGCCCCACTGTGCATTAACAGATACAACATGATGTTCCTGTACTGCCTGGGTGAGAGAGAACAGTCTTGAGTGAGGGAATGTCTTAATTCTTCACAGCAAAACTTGTCATACATGGACTTACAGGGCTGAGCTAGGGACCACCAAGGCATGCCACCTGCTAGAGAAGGTGCACAGTACTTTATGCTGGACTGGTGCAGACCAGCCTGAGGAAGGGCAGGTCTGGTGCACAGCACAGCCTTCCAGGGATCAGTTAAGAAGGGGGAAAAAAAAAAGAGGTGATCCTTGAGAAAAGGGTGACTGACCTCTAGGATCAAGTCCCGGTTCTTCATGAGGGCAGCGCTCTTCTCTTCGCTCTGTTTGGCATAGCACATCGCCAGGTTGTAGTTCTCATCCTTGCACTTCCGCAGCTCCTTGCTCAGGCTGTCCCTCTCCTCCTTCATCTTCTGTGCCCGCTCTTGATGCTTGCGGAGCAGGCTGTCCCTCACCCACATCTCCCTGATCGTGTCCTCTTTGGTGTGCAGCCACATGGTGAGCTCCTGGGCCTTCCGCCGCTCCTCCTGCACGGTGCTCTGCAGCTTCATGATCTCGTTCATCAGCAGCTGGCTCAGGCCAGATTCGCCAGCACTGTCTGTGTGGTGGGCAGGTGTCAGCCACTGCTGCCCTGCCCGTTCCCCAGACACACACAGAGCACAGGTTCCCACCTATCCCTGCAGCCTGGGATCATCACATGCCACCAACAAGCACGCAAACCCTGAAGGCATGTGTGACCAAATCATGTCTGCAGTTCCCCCGTGTTCTGTGCCAGTCTACACCACAGTGTCACTGACAGAACACGCAGAAGAACTGATCCTTCTGCTTCCTCCTCCACCCTCCCAGATCCAGCCTGTGACACCAGACAGCACAGCCATTCTTGCCAGATCCCTTCCGAAGCACACAGGGAGCAAGTCAGGGAACGCTCCCGACTACTCAGCAAAGCTGGGGAGAGGCAAAAGTGCAGGTGAATCCCCCCTTAATTTGCACTGCAACACCAAATGAAGAGCTGTTTTTCAGAACACAAACGTTACCTATAATCATAGAGAAAACCCTGCTGGGCTCCTTGCCAGTTATCTTCTTATACAGTTGAGGATAATAAAGCTCAAGACTCTCCAGAAATGCCTCAAAGCCCTTGTGTCCTGTTCGCTGAAGAATGTCCAGAAGAACACCTGAAATAATAGAAACAGGATATTCTATTCATTTATTTATCTGTCTACCTGTCTCTAACAAAAGAAAAAATTGCTCCACTTTCTCCACATGCAGATTACAGTCCCTGGGATCCCAGTCGATCCTAAGCCAATTCCCCAGTAACTATACATAAGTATTTAAACTGTGAAGGAACAGTTAAAATTTAGCCCTTATACCTCACCCCTACTATAGTAGAGTGCAAAAAGCAGATCTCAGAAGAGCACTTTGTCTTATCCTGCTGGTAATTACAGAAAAGGTAAGTTAAATCAAAGCACCATAACAGTTTCTGCAGCTTGAGGCTTCGCTTCTGAATACCAGAGGCAAATATGGGAAAAAAGGATAACTGGCATAAGAACACTGCACATAACTAGAGAGGCTGCAGGGACAAGCCTAAGAGATCCTGGACTAGAAACACTTTGAGCTCAGTTCCCTACTTGGTCTGGAAATATGCCATTCCAAATCAAGCCCAAGGTACTTCTTGTCTGTGTTCTACAGTTCCCCAATCTGGAAAACAGGGAAAATAATTTTTTTCAGTGACCCTCAGTAATGTATTAATAAAAGTTAAAGATGGACTAATAACATAATGAATTCTGTCATTCTCTGGTTGGAACAAGACCAGGACAGTATAGAACAGTCACAAAAAATTTACTTAATGTGTAGCCAGCATTCCCTCAAACATTAGAAGACAGGAATGAGGGACAGTACATGCTGAATTAATCTTGGAAATCTCCCTCTGCAAAATTGTTACACAAGAATATCCTGATGGGTCAGACCCAAGCAACTCCCTCCCTTACACTAATCTAGAGATGCAGATGCCACATGTCTGCACACCCTCTCTGCTCCCATCACCCTCACACAGCTCAGGAACGCATCGATAGAGCCACCTCCATTCCTCCTCTCCTCACAATGATGTGACGGGGATGGCGAAGGGGCTGCACAGCAGTGCCTACAACATTTGCGTCTTAGCACAAGCAGATGGTAACCTAGAAGCAATGTGTCCCTTCAGGCCCAGTCATTAGCACTCCATTCCAATTTGCTCCCAAGAGCCGACAGAACATGGGAGCATCTGCGAGGCCGAAGGCTGCACTTCACCCACCTGCCTTCCGCTTGCGCATGACCAGGCTGGGGTCATTAAGAACTTGTTCCTCATCGTCATGGCTGATCACTTTGCACTGGCGGAGATAGGGTGTTATACGGGAAGGATCTATCACAGAGATCAGCTTCACTCTGAAGTTCTCCAGGTTATTCCAACAAGTCTCGTCATTATCTTCTTCCAACATGCTGGTGAGCGAGAAGTATCAGTGAGCTGTGTTGTCCTGTCTTGAAAAACGAAACCAGAAAACAAACAAGCAGACTCTAAGCCTTCTAGAGTAGCGGAAAAGTGTCTTAGATACAGGAATACATTTCTTGTGTGGTCTTTAACTCACTGCTTGCAAATCATCTGCAGAACATGGTGATACACTACAGTCATACCTGAAAGAACAGGGTGGTCCCAGACTGGAGGTGTCAGCAGCTGCGAGCCTAGCACCAATGCTGCTGACACATACATGAAGGAGAGCTAGTGTGAAATTCTGAGAAAACCAAAGTCACCGAAGCTTGATCATCTCCCTCCAAGCAGATGAACATCTCCCAGAACTCGCTGCAAGAAGAAAGTGAAACTGTTTATCAACAAGTCTGTCAGCAAGAGACAAGTCATCGAGAGCCCCACCAACAGATGAAAATCAACTAACTCGAGATTCCCAACAACGTACCCCAGGAACATGCTGTCAAATCTTACTGACTTCACCAAGGGCTCTCCAGATGCTCAGCTATGCTTAGAATTAAGGCTTCAATTCCCACAAACAGTACAAAAAAGGGTGGAACACAAAGCAGGATAAGCTGATGGCAAACTGCAACTTTCCAATTTGAAGCTAACCACCCTCTGAAGAAGTGAAAACTTGTTTACAACTCTCCTAATTGATTGTTGCCTCTGCTTTACAAACAGCTCACACTTTTCCACCTCCCAGCATTTCAGAGATCCCTGTATTTATGTCTCACTGCACAGTCACTAAATTCAACACCCACAAAAGGCTCTGTCAAAACTCCCAATGGCAACAGCCTTAACTGTGTTCAGCTGTAATCACAAAAGCTGTTTTTCAGCGTGCTGTACTTCAGCCACGTGCAAAGGGGCACACAAAGCTGTATGTGATTTTCACTGGGAAAACAGAGGTGCAAACCATGCACCAGGAAACCACAAGTTCAGCTGCCTCTCACAGCTCCTCTCACGATCTCACAGATCCCACCTGCGCTGCTTCAGCAGTTCAGGCTGACAACTGCCACCTGCGTGGCTAACACACAGACGCACCAAGAGCCTGCGGAAGCATTCCCGTTGATGAACTGTTTCTGGGTGTTTGATGGGAGCCTGCTGCAGTGCTCCCCTACAGCAGCTGTACTCTGAGGTTGTAAGTTAACCTGCTTCCCAACAAAAGCCTGCTATTAACTGCAGGGTCAGAAAAACTACTTTTCAGCCTGGAAGCATGCAGGTAAACAGATGCAGAAAACCCAAATGCTGCTATACCCAGGCTTCTTTGCCTGTTGAGTAAGAAAGTAGCATTATTTTTATTCCTTTGCCCCTTCATGGTCAGACTGTTCCGTGACGAGTACGTTCCAAAATCCCAGTCATTAATTCCCATGCTTATATCACATGTATGAGTTGACTGCAGTAGCCATTATCATTTCCAGTGGCTCAGGAAGGCTGCCAGAAACCTCAGAATCCACATTTTTAGCCATCCTGTTTGGGGNNNGGGAGAGTGGGAACAGAGTTCTGACCATCAGCAGCTACACGGGGGCTGGAATTCCACACACATCTTACTGCGTTTCTCTCCTAGGTCATCTCAAACCTTCACTGTTTTACTGTTCCAGCACAGAGAAAGACTCCAAACATCCTCAGCACACACGTGTTACACATTACATTGTCAGTTAACTTTTAATAAGCTAGACAGACATAAAAGTAATCATTACTTATCATAGAGAAAATACTTTGCCTGACATCAAACCAGCCCCAGCAGCTTACAAGAAATGCATTCCCCTGTTAATAAACGCCACACCTTATCTCAGAGCTGCAAAATACTTCTTTTTTCCCATTAATATAAAGCATTCTGCATTACATTGACCAACCTGAGCCTATGCAGTCAAAAGCCTCCTTGTTTCCTCTCCTGGTCTGGCAACACTCGTCTGTGTCCTGTCTCTGAGAAAACTTGTCTTGGATGCAGCCTCCCTTTATATTCTGACTAGAGCAGTGATCATTCCAGGAGCAAAACTGGTTTGAGAAAAGAGAAAAGGGGAAACTACTCAGCTATATTCCGAGACAGGAAAGGGAAGGGAAGGGAAGAAAAACCAGAAAGGATTAAAAAATAAAAGGGGAAGCCAGAATGGGTGATGGGGGATGAGACAAACGCAAGTCACATTGCCAGCCAGTAGCATTACGTATAGTGAATTTAGACGCATTCTGGCTTTGTTTTCCACTTTGTACCACTGAAGTACCAGCTAGGGTTCAGAAAGTTTCTTTGTGTAGTGGTCAGAAAGACGAAAAAGAGTCAAGGTCAGAGGCATAGGTCTGTCCAACTGACTTCAGGGGACAAAAGCCACACAGAAGAAAGAGGCTCTTCAAATGGCCTTTCAGCCATTAACATGTTCACACAAGAAAGCAGGTGGCAGCAAGAACTCTCTTGGTTTAAGAGTTCAGCTGAAAAGGATGATTTCTATAATGATGCCTCTAATTTTGGATGTCCTTAAGCTTCAAGAATGATTATGACAATTCAGTATTTTGAAGGAAAAGGAGTCAAGTCTTGGCAAGGCAAGGAACATAACCCACGATTCTCAAATTACAGGCTGTGGCTCTAACAGTAATTAAAGGAGCAGCACAGCAAGCAGCATTGTAATGATGTTAAGCATCAACATCATACCTTTGACTGCCTCCCCACCTTCCCACAGTCCTAGAACGGTAGCTGCAACAAGAACTCACTAACAGTCTGTTTTAAAAGTCTTGAGAGCATACACGCTCTGATACCATGGCAGCATGACACATTTTCCTATTAGCTTCCCACTCTACTCTTTGTTCTGCTTTCTAAGTTTTGGAGAGTTTCTTCACGTTATCATTAGGAGTGGGGCAGAGATGCTCAGAGATTCTTTAAGCCTGTGCTTCTTGTTAGGCATTAAATTAGCTTTACACTAAAAAAAGATGTAGTACTTCTATTAGCTGTGCCCTTGCTAAAGGTAATCAGAATGTCTGCTAATTGACCAACCCTCAGGGGGTTTTGTTCTATAGTAAAAGATCAGTTTCATCCTGAAAAAGAACAAAGACAGCTACACAAAGTTTTTTTCACAGGCAGTAAGATTTCAGGGGCATCTCTTGAGCAGCATTTGCAAAGGACAACAATCATTTAGAACGCAGATCATGTTTACTACCCGTGCCTCACGGTAAACAGCCTTGTGGTGAACAGCACACAGAACTGTATGACACAGCTTCTGCCACATCTGGATTTTTTGGAAAAATGTTATCTATGCTGGCTTATGGAAAACAGAGTACACTGCAAGAGGAGAGCCACTTCAAAATCATTCCCTTTGCTCCGTAACTGTCTCGACACCGAATTACAGCAACATTGGTACCCACTGTCTCCCTGCCCCCAGCTCTGCCTAACAAGAACTCTTCTTGCCCTCCCAGAAGAGCTGCAACTCACAGTGCTCTTAACTCACCACTACACTCGGGAAGCTTAGCCAGTGCAGTAGAGTGAAGGTTTCTGCAGCACTTTCCCACTAGATTTTATCAGCTTTGACTCAGCTAGCCTTGCACCTCTCTAAGACAGAAATTGCTGGTTTATGAATGAGGAAACAAGTTTTTGTTAAGTGATTTCCTGATGTCTCTATGGGGCAGGCTGTGGAAGAATCAAGAAAGACTCTAAGCCTAATTCAATCCTGCAGTTTTAGCCACATGCATATTCATTTTCCACATTCTCCCTGGTTTTCATGCAGCTTACAAACTTCATTTTTCCCATTAGCAATCACATTCATACACACATTATTAAAAGCACTATTTACCAGAAAAAAACACACAGAATACATCAGTAATTTTTAAGTGAGAAAAATAAAACATCTGTATTTCAACAAATACTCAAGACTCATTTTGATACAAAATTGATCTGCTGCTCATTCAGCAGTATTCTGTCTGTTAGCTATCAAGCAAAACCACTGTCACAGCACTAAAAGAACACCCAATGAACAGCATATTCTGAACATGGATAAACGTTCACATAAATAGGGGCTAACATAAAAAGGAAATAAATAACCATCGTTGCTCATTTCCCCAGACCTCCAGCAATCTTTCCTCTCAGCATTTATGGCATGTGCTAGTCTGAAAGAGAACAGAATTGGTCTATGCCTGAAGGACTTTCCTCCAGCCATTTTGTTTCATGTTCTTGCACCTTGTCTCAAGATGCAGACTTTGTTAGGCAATGGGAAAACCAGTTCAGCCATTTTCCTCTCTTCCCCAGGTCCATCTAATCAGTTTGTTGGAAGTATTAAAAGTGAATAGTGCAAACAGCATCTCCTACTGCCGTGTAGGAGGGCAGATCTCATTAGTGACTCCTGTAACAAAGCACAAATAACTCCTATTAGTCACAGCATTTTTATAGGGAAGCTGTCCTTTTGGAGTTTCTAAAAACAATTTTAAAGAAAAACCCAAACAGTCTCAGCTGACAACCACACAAATCAAACACCATTCATGTTCATTTGGTCTATTTCATCAAAAGCCTCAATACGTATTAAGACATCACACACTTGCACCCTATAGAAGCTGTCCTGTTATATACGTAGAGATAAGAAGCCACATGGGCAGCAGAAAAAAAAAACCCACCACAATATACCAAGATGCAGCGTTAAAGACAAACTCCAGTGAAGTAGCCACTGGTCTTAAGCCACAGCTTCCCACTAGCTTTTCACACTATTCTTGACTTCAAGACTCACAAGCCAGGCTACAGAGGACACTACACAAAGACTACGCTACACCACTACCTGCTCGGGATCTAGAGGACTGCCTGACAACCCCGAGCAAGGACATCTTACCACCAGCTTGCTGGAACCTGCAGCAAGGATTTACTTCGGCTTCTGCTGCAAGTGTTTAGCATTCCCCCACACAAACCCTCTCTTCAGCAGTAGCTGCCCAGGCTTTCCTGAACCACAAATTATGACCCTCTACTAGTCTCATTTTAGTAGCCAAGCCAAGAACTCATAAATTCTACCAACTAGGTATAGCACTAGCAGGCAGTAGCATGGACTAAAAGGCTGCCAGATGTTTGAACTTCATGACTTTTGTACAGAAGTTTATCATGGAGACATCAACTTTCCTTCCCCCTGAAAGTCAAAGTATTAGCCTTAGTCTATAATTAATGGGTGATTGTAGAACTTCGTGCCCTAAGGAAACAAAAGTAGAGATAATTTCAGTCCTTTCCTAGGGTCATTGCCTAAGCTGTACCACAGACAAATGCATTTCAGGTTCTCTTCTCAGGCAAGAAATACAAGATTCACCGAGTAGCCACTAATACATTTCCTCCTCACATTCTCCTCCTTTTCCTGAAGCGGGTACTTCTCCTGATTTGAGGAGCACTGGCATCAGCCGCAGCAGTGCAGTAGTCCAAGACAGATTGTGCAGCATTGTCTTCAGATCCCATGTCCTACAACATAACCAGAAGAGACCATCAGTACCATGAGAGCTAGCATAACTGCAAAAGAAGCCCTTCAGTCACCTTTTTATTTCAGGGAGCTCAGCAAGATTTCCAAAATAGTCTTCCACATACCTTCAAAACTAAGCATGGGACAGCAACATTCTATTACCAATGTCACAGCAAGCACAAAAAATCCCAAAGTTTTCAGAGCAAAACCTTCAGCCAACACTGGCATTTCTTTCTGCTTCTGCTACCACTACCAAACTCAAGCGACTCCTGCAGTAGTTTCTGTCTGGGCAAAATTGTTCATTGCAGAGGTTGTGCGCACATTTGTTAGAGAGGTTGTACACCCGCCACAAGAGATGCTTTAGCTTTCTCCTGGAGCCACAGTGCCCCAAACAACACAGGTTGACACAAACTTTTCATTCCTTGTATTCCAAGACATACCCCTACCACAAACTTTTCACTAAAAACACCAGGCAAACCACCTGGCTATAATGTTAATAAAAGGAACAGGAGGGAGTGTGATGGAAGATGACACAGGACAGAGGCTGGCAGCAAGGCTATCAGGCAGTGAAGAATTACTGGTGACTTCTGGACCGCTCACAGTTCAAACTACACTGAACTCGGCCCAGACCCAAAAGTCAGAGCCAGAACAGGAAGATAATTGCTGGCTTTTACTATGGGAAAGCTCTGATTTTTAGGCAGCTTTGCCATATTTCTGTAGAAACAGCTGTTTACCTTGTTTACTCATCTTCATTAGTGTTTTGTTTATTTTGGAGCCACAGTGAACTGAAATGCAAGTTTGAGCTACACAACTCTAGGCATGTTCTGTAAGAAACAGTGCTGGGCAGTAAAGAATTTAGCTTAAAAATCAGAGCCTGATTTTAAATTGACATTATGGCTTACATCAATCTATATACTCTAAGAACCTGTAGTCACATAAAACAATTTGGGATGCAGACCTCAAATAGCAACAAACATACACAATTCCCCTGATATTAATGGGGTTTAAAGGAAGCAAACACAATGAAAAAAAATAAAAGGGCCCAATTTAAAAAATACAAAAGTCAGTGCAGCAGATTATAAACTGTAAGAGGAAGGGAGCTTTGATAGTGCCCAGAAGCAGGTATCATGTCAAGTTCAATGTGCTCCATAAAATACACTTTTACCCTTGTGAGGACTAAAGGCTCCCAGCTCAGTGGGAAAGCTGTTCCTTTTATCAGCCGCAAAACTATGCTTATTCAAAAGGACCAAATTTCTGCTACACTTAAGAGCAGTGGTGGTTCTCACCCTGGATTCCAGTGCAATATTTAGCTGGCAGTAACCTGTTTTTAGTTCTCGGGACCTCTGTTTTACCTGAATTAGTAAATCAGCATCTTTATCTCCAGGCTCATCACCAACCACCTGATCCAACGGTACCCCTGTTAATTCATGCCCACAACTCTCTTCCTCAGACACTTCCTTCTCACTCTGCCACTCCTCTTCATCACTCTCATCATATTGCTTCCTGCTGGCTGACAGAGTCGTCGTCACTTTTGGAGGAGGAAGAGTTGCTAGTAGAGCTGGGAGCGTAAAGGCTGCTAGGAATCTAGCCTTCAGGAGGAGGTAAGCAGGGTTATTGCCGAGTTTCTGCTGCACCAGTTCTCCAATAGCGTGCAAATCAACCCCAGTGCCCTCACCCTGACTAGCATCAGAAGGCAGAAGACATGCTGCTTGCTCTTCTAGAGCTGCTTTCTGCAGAAGTAGCTTTGAGAGGGTTTTTAAGTTGCACAAAAATGGTGGCAAATAAGGCAATCTGGTTTGGAGCAATGGTACCTGGACACCTTTTTTCCCATTCAGCCACTCCTTCACTAGCCCCTCATCTTCAAGGGAAATCAGGCTAAAGTCAAGTAGGTTCTTTTCCGCACTGGAAGTGGTTGGCTGGGGTGGACTGTCAGCAGGCTGTGCAGCCAGTGGTTTCGAGGCAATAGGTCTGTTTTTCAGTGCTTGTGCAGCAAAGCAGTCAGAGGTCCCTGGGGCATCGCTATGAGGAACTGGATCTCCCAGCTGGGGCCCAACCTCTTTTGTGATGCTTGGATTGGAAGACGATTTGTTTGTTGTGATGGAGTCATGAGTCTTTCCCAAGGTAGGGAGACTCAACACACTCTGGGAATCAGACCCTTGAGTGCTTGAAGGTAGCAGTGTCTGGGGCAGGAGCACACCATGCAGGGTTGGTGCATCAGCTGGAGGAGCAGTCTGAGCGACAGAGGAGTCAGAAGCCCTGGAGAAGCCATCTGAACACGTAGGCGTTGCAGAAGAAACGCTGGATGTGGTGCAACCAGGATTTGCTGAGGTCACAGGTAAGAGAATTGTGGAATGGTCAGCTGTCTGTCCCAAAGGTACTCCTGTTAACTGGGCACTTGGTGCTTTTGTCTCTGCACTGCTGGGGTGAGGCAGATTTGCTCTGGCTGGCACAGGAGGCACTCCTAAGTTAGAGACATTGCCATTGGAAGTCACAGTTGTCTGACACTGATTTCTCACAGCAGCAGCTGGCAGTCCTTGAGGAACACCCACCATAGTTTGTACAGCAGTGGGAAGCAAAGCCTGTGGCGTTACGACCCATGTGAAAGGCAGTATGCCATTGGGAATCACATGTGAACCAGTTTGTGGAGTTACAAGAGCAGGCAATAGATTGACTGGCCTCTGCTGTGGCACACTGGTATTCAGCTCACAGGTAACTGGTGTGGAAAGAGACAGTTTGTTGGAGCCAGACTCAATGCCAAGAGGCACCACTGTAATCTGATGTGGCGTAAAAGTCTGGGTTTGCAACACTACTGAAGCTGAGCTGCCAGCTAGGACCTGACTGTTGCAGGCTCCCTGATTTGGGGCCTTCTCTGCTGCAGCTGGATTCAGGCCTGGAGAAAACCCTCCTTCGGGGCTACTTTCCAAAGCTTGCTCTTTTAGTTCCTTATTGGATCGTAGTTCTGTCCCTTGTGAGGAACCAGGGCTTTCCCCAGTTTCTGGCACTGATGAGGAATGGTTTTCAAGCACAATAGCAGTAGAAGTTGAACCTGCAACAGAAGTAAATGCTGGCAATGGAGCTGGTGCACACTGTACTTGGTTATTTGTACAACCAACTGCTGCAGGTTTGCTCCCTGCTTGCACAGAAGGAATGATTTGCTGTGGTGAGTGCTGGATTATGAGAGGCCCTGAAACCAGCATCGGTGGGGCAACAAATACCGTCCTCTCCATAGCTTTCTTAGCCCGAGATTCTCTTAGCCGCTTCTCTCTGAGTAATTCTGAGACAGTTTTAGGCTTCTGCCTTTGCACTTGGGCTGGGAGAGCTCCCTGCATGGCAGAGGCGCTGCTCTCGAAGGCAGCAGTAGAAGTCTCCCTTGCTTTTAAGGCTACAGGTCTCCTGACAGCATTCCTTGGTATGCCCCTTCGGGAGTTCCTCTGAGTACAAGATTGTGATGAATTGCCTATAGAGGAGGGGAAATAAAATAAAGTAAAAATTAAAAGATTGAGCAGTATTTTCAAAAGCCATTCCTTAGCTATTAAGCACTAAGTACCTTGCATAGGAAGTAGCAAAATGCTTGTTTGTGAGAGTTCCTACAACACCATAATCTTGGTTTAATCAAGCCCCATCCTGACATCCTGCAGGTAACTCTGATGTAACAAGCTTATTACTTGCTCAGTAATCACGTAATTTTCCCCCAGGAAATCACAGATGGGCTAGGAGAGCACCTTAACACCACACAGGAGGAATTGTACTGGTCAGCACCACATGGGCACGTCACGCCAGCCAGGACGACAACAATGAACTGGGGTTTTGGTCAGTGCCAGCACATTCACTACAGCCTACAGCTGCAGAAGGGCATTAACACTGACAGGCGCTAATAACTGGTGGCCCAGTGCCACTGGTCCCCAAGCCCTTCAGTACTTTTTCCAGTCCTTACATAAGGGAAACTTATTTAGGCAATAACTGAAAGATCCAAGAGCTAGCAAAAATGAGCATGACAATGTAGTTTTGTTCCAAAAGTTCTCCTTCAGTTAAATTGGTCATTAATGTAATGGTGTTGAATTAAGTGAAACTTCTTGCACATCATAAAATAAATGTTCTGGTAGGTACCTGAAGAAGTCTCCATATTTTGGGAAGCCTGCCAAAAAAAAATATATTAAATTATACTTCTGAGATATCTGAAAACTAAAATTAAAAAAAATAAAAAAAATTAGAACAGTGCAAATATGAATCAAATCCACACCTGCCAACATCCCATACAAGTGGCCATACAGCCAGCATTTTATCATGCTTCTGAACCAAAACAAACTGGTGACACACACGCACAAACAGCACACCACTGGCCACAAAATTAAAAATCTCTACTTTAGTCAAGCCTTCAGGCGGAAAAGCTTAGAAACAGACCATGCAAAATACCTGCTGAGGCCGAAGCTCTGACTGCCTTAGTCTCTTCTCACGAATGATCTTCATACAGCCATTGGTATCGATCTGGAAGAGCTGCAAGAGAACTTCATTAAATTTTGATTGAGAACAAGATGGATGGGAGAGGCTTCATGTGCATGATTCTGGGGACATTTTCACACTTACAGAAAAAAGATTAATTTGAAAAATATCATACAAGCCACGAGGTCAGATTAATCCAGTTATTAGATTATTTAAGAAACAAAGATAAGCCATCTATTTAAGCATCAAATACAGAAATAAAGATTACCACTGTTTGAAAGCAGATAATGCTATTAAGACCGTAAAACCTACCTGAATGAAAAGTGTGAACAGGGGAGTGCTTGTGAGACTGATTGACTTAATCTTCTCTTTAATGGAATCAGCTAGAAAAAAGTCCAACATCAAAATCAGCTGCGCATTCACTTACAAGATGTCAGGAGGGAGGGACAAAAGGTAGGAGAGTACTATCCCTGATGGGTCACCACTACCTTTTGTCTGATGAAAAGCCATCTTCCCAGTTTGCAAGGTGCAAGGCAATAGCACGTTGCCCACCCAAGGTGTCACTGCCATGAGAAGCTTTCTGTCAAGGTTCATTCTTCTCAAACGCTCTCTCTCTTGACGATAAGTTTTCTCTGTGATGTTCTGCGGCCCCTGAAGCTTCTGGCCAACAGATGTACTAACTCCAGGTATTTTTGTTAAAACGGTGGCAGGTTTTAGAAACTTTGATTGCTGTGCACAAACAAAAACGTAATTAAAAGTTTCAATTAGGAAGGCTCTACCATAATTAGCCCCAAGAAAAACTACTCATGGGGCAGTTATGAAAAAAAATAAATTATGAGCTTTTCCTCTTGGGACTACAGTGCAAGAAGATATGCTATTCTATCAAAAAACATTTCCCACTAAATACAGCCTGGAAGTGCTTACATCGTAAGAGCAGACAAGACAGAAGAGGCACTTACAAGTTTCCTCTGAAAGCATGTGTTATTTCTTAACACTTTTCTCACATTGTCCAGGGTAACCCGTAGCACTTGCTTTCCACATCTGGAAGCCTTAATATAAAAGGATACAAGAAAAGATAAAAGAGAAAGTATCTCACAGAAGATTACTTTCACTGATTATACACAGAAGGAACAAAAGTTTTCAACAGTCCTGCTGTTTAAAGCATCTTATTAAAGGAAATCAGCCCTGTTGTGCAAACATTTACTTTATCTTTTAGCCCTTGTGCATTACCACAATACCAAATGTCTATTTCATAAAAGCTCTTCTGTGAAGTATCTAGAAAAACCTGCACTGAAGGTCATAATTTATTGGATGATTCTCTGCACTTTTTGGCTTAATAGTACAAGGGAAGAAACAAGAGGTGGTTTGGAAAAGCCAATGACTCTTCCCTCAGCTTCTACTAGTAAAAAAATGCTCTATCTGTAATCAAAATTAAAGACTGATTAGACCAGATAAGCACTTACAACCCTTGCATACCATAACCCCCAGAACACACCACTTGTTACCCACAAACTTGCCATTGGTGCAATCGGTCCTGGATTCTAAGGCACACAGGCAGTTCTTAATGCAAAAGACAGAACAATTTCGCTTACATGAACTTAAATAGCAATTTAGACTTACAATATTTTGCTAAGGAATATCTTTCTGCAAAAATGTGCCTGGAGGGGTTGTACTGTTTCAGTACCTGATCTGGGGTGAAAACCCAGCTCAGAATCAGATACAGATGTATAGGCAACTTGACTCTTCCAAACTGTAAGCCAACACACCCTAGCCACAAGGGCAAAGAGACACCACAGTTCACTGGAAAATTCTGCTTTACGAAGATCTCAAAATAGTTTTGTTTCTGTGACGTTCCAAGTGGAAAGAATACAGCTGTTTTCTAGGTAATGAATGGGGAAGCAGTGCTAGAAATTTCTGTTTAATCCCACAGTGCAGTTTCCAACAGCACCCCCAACAGCACAGCAAGAAAACAGCCAACAGATTTGCAAAAGAGGTATTTGCCGTGTACTTATCACGTAATCCCTTTACTGCAGCAACTGCACTTTCCAGTCGCTTCTGATCTAAGCTCCAATCTTACCAAGAACAGACTGAGAATCCCAGGATTCTCACCTTGTTCATCACTTCTATCGGATTCCTCACGATGACATCCGTTGAATGTGGACGTGCAATGCCCCTCAGGAGGGTGTTCAACTCTGATGGTTTATCGGCAACCCTGTCCTTGTCTCCATCACATGTTGTGCTTGGAACTTCACTGCTACGGGTCTTTGCACCAGCACTCACAGCAGAGAGAAGTGGTAGAGTTTGGTATTTTCCCTGGTTTGATTCCTGTGTATTTGTCCGTGTCGGTATCCACAAATCAATGCTGGGAAATGCCCACTCCTCCTTGCTTGGTGCCTCCTCCTCCTCCTCTGAACTGTCTGCCAAGTCCAGTTCTATGTCTTCACTGCTACTCTCTGAAGAGGTGGAACTGTCTTCCACATGCCGGCGCTTTCTTGATCTAAATCTTTTCTTCTCAGTGAAAAAAAGCACAGACAAGTTTTAGCCAGTGTTCACCCTTGACTTGCAAATCTCTCAAATCAGTAAGTTAAGAAGTTTTATGGGGCAGTCTCCTATCAAGTAAGGTGTGGCTTCCAAATGGATAGTTCTGCTCTACTTCTGCTACGATTAACTAAATGCAGTACAACTGACAACTGCCTTTGGACACAGACTTTTTACTGGTTTAGATTCCATATGCAAAAAAAAAGGCTACAGATAGAGATAAGTTTGTGTTAAGAACTGGTGCAAATGGAAGTACAAACTAAGTACAGTGCCCCATCTCGACACCTTCGGGTTTCCGTGAACCCTGCCCTTGGGCAGGTGCTTTGCCATGGAAACAAGACTATCTTTAACATGGTCTTAAGCAGCCAGAATTTCTCTGAGTCCCTGGTACCAAAACTGGCAATTTGGGAAGGTACACGAAAACTTAGGCACACCCCATCCTTACAGGCACTTCAAAGCAGTAAAGGAATCCTGGATAATATACAAATATACAGCAAATTCACTTCAGACCTTCAGAACAAAGGCTGCTTTCACACATCAAAAAAATTAGACCATGAACATCCATGACAAAAAGCCTGTGTGAAATCAGTGTCAATTTTTGTATTGATTTCACAGGATTTCACTTTTAGTGTAGAGAACCCTAATTAAAGGGATGGAACCATGACAGCAGTTTTTTTGCACAATACCTTAGACCCAATCATAAGTTTCCACTTGCTCAGACATTGGGAGCCAGTCCGATGTGGCAATTCAGAAGCTATTTTACTCCAGTGACCTATAAAGGATGCAGAGTAGAGCATACCTATTAACGCAACAAACTGAGCGACAGGCCTTTTCAGTGCAAAATATTATACACGTATTCTACATTTCCTTGTATAAGAAACATGGGTTCCTATAGGAATGGTTCTCAAAACCTTAATACCCATTTGTGGTCTTTGATCAGACTCTGCACTATGATACACTCAGCTTAAGTCAGACACTACTAGAAAAATGAATCAAAAATGAAAACCCTAGCAGAACTCCACACTCCCTTGGAGCAGTAAGGGACTGCTTAGAAGAAAGCTTAAACGAAATGCTGAAAAACTTCCATTTGCTAAGAATGTCTTAGAGAAAATAAGTGCACTCTTTCGCAGGCTGTTTCGAAGGGAACTCACCCCTCTAAACTGTCCCAGCTCTGACACGGTGCTGACACTGCTAACAGAACTCTTTACTACACAATCCCTCAGTAACTGCACTTCCAGGAACAGACTACACAATGTAAGGAATACTCAATTGTGAGTATGAAGCAGAACCTGCTAGTATGAGCTATGGTGCTTAAAATAAGAGGAGAAAACTTAAATGATAAATTCCTTTTTACTATTCACTTCTCTGAACTTCTAAAGATTAAGCCACAGAAACACTTACCCAGGCCATGCTTTTGAACCAGTTCAATTAGCTGCTCCTCTTCCTCTAAACTCCACTTGCCTTTCTTTACATCACAGTGCAAAGCTTTTAAGTACCTTCAAAATGAAAACATTAAAGTAAGGAACTTTCAATCCTGCTTGTAGTTCTGATCATCACTGCGTATTCCGAGGCTGAACAAAACCAGCATTCCTTATCAGATCTTTCCTTTTTCTAAGGGAGCCTAGCCCTACTCCCTTAACACAGCACAGCTACAATCTCTTTGTTCTCAAAAATATCAGGCCACATGATTAAGGATTACAACAAGCAGCTGTAAAACGGGTCACTGAAATTAGGACATACTGTACTCTGAGTTTCCTAAAGTTGAGTCCAAGGCTGAAAATTGCTCAGCACCTCATTATTGCTGTTCAGTTACTGGAAGTCACTGACTGGTCTATGCATCTGTGAAAATGATCAATATATGGACGACACCTTTCATCCCTACGTGTACTCATTCACATTTGATGACCACTTTGCTTTATTTTAAACAACATCCTTCCTAACTTCTGATAATCCACACGCTGAGGGAGTGGTGTGCCACAGTCAACAATGTACTGCTCTCTCTGGTAAACTTAATTTCAACTTTTTGACTTATGTAGCTACGGATGCAGGAGATACGTGGAGACAATATTAGAGACTATATTGAGACCATAACCACTTGTGCAAAACAGCCCTTAAGGTGATACTGGTTTAAGCAAAGCAAACGTATTTGTAAAGTAAGTTGTACCCTGGCTCTGTGTAACAAACTTGAAAGCACAGCCACTAGATGTAGCATACTTACCGATCTCTGCACTGAGCATCGCTCCTCCCTGGCACTTCTGTCCGAATTTTATACCAGTCACGCTCTCCATACTTCTTAACTGCAGCCAACAGCAACTATGTTAATGAAAGAAAGAAAGAGCCGAAATCCTCATCAGTAATAACCTTAACATGCCTGAAACAGAAGCAGTTGTACTCATTTCCACTGTATACTAAATCTCTGAACAGAAGCGTTTAGGAGCTTCTAAGCCCTCTTGACTTGTAAACTGCCTGCCTTGATCTGTTTTACATTTCTTTGCACCACTGTTAAGCTCAGATGTATATAGCCATGCACCATCTCAACAGTCTAACCTTCCCACTTTTTTACCCTGCAATTCTAGGCGTCAGAGAACAGAGCTTACAGCATCTTCCTCTGGTGTCCAGGGTCCTTTCCTCAAACTGGGGTCCACACTTTTTGTCCATCGGTAAATCAGCTGAGCAGAATCTCTTCCTTCCATGTAATAAGCAACTAGAAATGCAAAGGTGTATTTTAAAGCCTGTTGCAAACAATGTTTCTTCCTTTACCCACATTATAACTGCAGTATTTTCAAGCAGTGGCTCTCCAGAAGCAGCTTATTAATCTCAGCTTCAATACTCTCAATTCAAGCAAGAATTGAAAGAGCAACTTGGTTACTACTCTCAACTCTACTCCTCACTAGCCACACTGCCTCTCAACTCTCCTGAGGAGCAAAAGCCGCAGTAGCGACCCCCCTACCTAAGAAAAGGCTTCTGGGCACAGCACTGAAAACTGCCAAAACAGCTGGCCATAAATGAATACTGGCTGTCTAGGGGAGACCTCTGATGATTTTGCTACAAAAACAGAAGTTCACACAACCAAAACAGAAGTTCACATAACCACCAGTACTCATTAACAACTCTCAGCCAATTTCAACCAAAAGACGGATAAAGGTTCCAAGAGACGGTAAGTTCTTGCTGATATGATGAAACTTCCAGGTTGGTACAGGAAAGGCATGTATCACTGCTCCCACCAAAGAAAAAGAGAAGGAAACCACAATCATCCTCTTTCATTCATCTCACCAGCAGAGGCTTTTAGAAATCAGTACATCCGTGGTTTCAGATGAGCCACAGCACTGTTGTGCCTCGCCTATATCACAGACTAGAACAGTAAGGCAAAAACACAGAACTGTGACTATCCTGGCAATGGAAACATTCATAGGAAATAAAATTCATTCATTAATTTCTTGAATCAGAGCAGGCTGGGTGCTCTCAAAGACATTAACAGACATAAGCATGAGAGGATGAAAAAAAAAAAATAATTAAAAACCATACAAAACCCCTTCAGGTGAATGGAAGGCATTTTCACTTGTACATCACTTACTTTTCTTGTATGGGATATGATTTCCTACTCTCATCTCCTGAACAAGCTCTAAAAGCATCTGATCTTCACGTCTGGTCCATTCTTTCCTTTTCAAATCTTTGTTGTAGATTTGATACTTCTGCAAGCACTGGAAAGGTGTCCTGTTTGTCTTAATACAAAGAAAACAGGTATTCAGATAACTGATTATTTATGAAGACAAAAAGCAGGAGGGAAAGGCTAAAGTACCGAACTTTTTCGGTACTGTTCTTGAATGCTTCTCAAAAAAACATTAATTAAAAATGAATTAACATTAACATGTTTTCTGAAAATTGACATGAGGCACAGTTAAGTCAGAATTAACCACCTTGTCACCTCTTGTTTCTGAGCTCAGAAGAACTTACCCCCAACTCCTGGGCTATAGTCTGCCAGTCCAGATAACCGTGTTTAGCAGCTATCTTCTTTAGCCTCTCTATTTCCTCCTCAGTCCATTCCTTTTTGTTGATGCTTGGATGCTCCCAATTCTGCCAAAACTTCTTCAGTTCTTCTGAACGACGTTGTCCATCAAACTAAAAGAAATAGAAATACTTTTGTCTTGTAGCTGGAGTCTAAAACACCTGGGCAGACAGGAACACTGATATAAGGAATATATTTTGCATTCCAGGTACATCTTATTGCTAAGTTTTCCAGAATTAAATCATCAAATTTAACAAACTGAGACCACATAACAGCCAGCTTTGAGAAATACATGTTGGAAACAGCAGATGCAAACTAGACCAGGTCAAGTAATCCTCAAAGAGGAGGGACACAAACACCAGAAGTAATAAAACTCCCAACTTACATGGATGTTTGAAATTTTCTCCCAGTCATGCTCATCGAATCTGTTTCCTATCAAATCACCTTCTGGGAGTTGGCTAAAGTGGAAGAAACAAAGAGAAAGAAAGAACCATATTAAATGGTTAATTTAACAGTCAGTTTGTCTTCCTGATCTCATTTCATCTTATTCCTCCCGTTCCTGACTGTTGGAAATATTCCATCTGTTACCGATTTCCACAGGAACTGAACACTTACTATCTAAAAGCATCAGGCTCTTTAACATAGTAACCTTACCCAAAATTTTTCTTCTTGAAAGAGTTCCCTACAGATGCTGGTTTAGCAGGAGGAACAGTTAACGCAATATCAACATACATGGCTCTAGATATACTAAGGAGCAAAAAGCTCAGAACTACTAAAAATGTCAGAACTCTCTGCTTCTTTGTTAGCAAGTCAAGAACTATTTAAAGCAGTGCCTCTATATTGGGTATAGATACTACAATTGTGTATCAAGACCCAAAACACAATTCTTAGTAGAGATGACAGCTCTGCAGAGTTTGAACAGCACTTAATCTTTTGCAAGCCAACATAAATAAAGATTTCTCCAAATGTCACATCTAGAAGCGCTTAAGGAAGGAGGAAACTTTTAAGAGGTAAACTCCAAGAACAGACTTTTGTTTTCACCAAGAATATAAAAAGAATGCTTCTCACTTAATTGCCTCTATTTCTCGCTCCACTTCTTTGATTTGTTTTTCCAAGATCTGTTTCTCCATTTCAGTCTTGACTTTCTCCAGTTTCTGATTCCAGTAACTCACCCTGTTCAAAGACATTTTTATCATTATTTAATATGACTAGAAAGGAATGAGGTCAATGGCAACAGAAGACGTATGGCAAAGATGGTTTCCTCATCAGTATAATTCTTTCCCTCAAGTTTATTTCCACACTACACAAAACTGTTGTTCTTCTAGGTTTTCCCACATGGCACACTTGTCCTATTTTTGCCCCTTCAATGCAAATCACTGATCCAGAACAGTTCTCAAATTAATAATTTTAGTATTTAGAAAGAGAACCAATGGTTGCTGCAACAGCAACAAAGACCGCACAAGCTCCAGGCACAGAAATCTCTTGCTGGACGCATCATTATGACTTGCTACATATCATAATGTCAGCTTCAAGCCCTGTAGACTATTTTACATTATACCACTGTGTAATGGAAAGAAATAGGTGGCTATAAAATGCCACAATACAAACCCAAACCTCTCCACCTGCCAGATACCTGCAAAACAACCATCAAGCACTTAGAACCCAACCCAAACACTGTAACCTCTTGCTTACAATCAGAATATTGCAGTCCAAGACCCGTTGGTACCACATGCACAACCAGGTAATATAGATGTCAACAAAGAAGGAAAGATGCTGCTACCTACAACAGTGTTTTCCTCTGCACTGCTGCACACAGGACAGGGGAGTTTGAGGACCACTGCTGTAATTCACATAGCGGCTCTCCCAGGCCCAACAGCGATAGTCAAAGTCTCTCTCCTGTGTTTTGTAACCTTACTGAACTGCAAACAGTTAACACAAGAACTTGCTGAAGGAAGGTGGAATCTCCAAGTATATCCTCTCCTACCTTCATATATAACATTGTCATCAGGAGAAAGATGACATTTGCACAGTACTTACTTCAGTAACTTTGGCTGAAGCAGGCGCTGCAAGCTGTCACTTACTACTGATTTCTGCAACAATGTCTTCTCTCTGCTTTTCCCTAAACCAAACAAGGTAATTGAACATTCAGACATTAGTGCAAAACCACTGCCAAGAGAAAAAGAGAAACAGAGATCCACTGCTTTCAATGCGCCTGTTAAATTATCGCCCAGGTCTTCAAAAAGAGTTCCCCACCTAAACTACTAATGTCATGTCTGGCGGGCAAGTCACAGCCTCTTGCTCAGTTTTAGTTCCAAGAGACCTCAGTACAGACCATCACCCTGGTGTCTGTAACCATCCAGAGCTGTAAGTGTCCCTTGCTCACCTGAGCAGTACCCTTGCACAACCTCATTTGGGTTTGGAGCATTCACACGAGTTGATGGAGCAAAACAAATGCAAATAAAAGATGACAGTCACTAATCACTCACTGAAACAATTTGTAAAGTATCCCATTTACTTTTAAGTATTACTTTTTTTGAGGAGTGAAGTATGAAGTATCAGGAGTGTTGATGTTTAACTGCAAATGGCGAGAGGGGACACGACACGACTAACAATATCAATACATGCATTTGTTATACAGAGCACTGAACAGCACATAGAGTTACTTACATTTCGTTGAAGTCAGTTCTTCAAAGGATTTTATGCCCTGAGCTGCCCTTTCCTTGGTATCTTCATTGGGAGGAGGGCCCTAATGAATTGGAAGAGTGAGATACACAGAAAAATTACCCTTTCTCCTCAGAACTCTAGCATGAACTGCTACAAAAAAGACTGGTAACTCGAACTTATGCAAACTGTCACATTCAAATGGCTAAGTTACCTCTACTAAAACTAGCTCACAGATACACCAGGAGACACAAGAAAACAAATACAAACAGATACTTCTAAGAAGTTTGTCCATGGTTACACAGCACATCCTCAGCTCAGAGCCAGGCCTGCTCACATCAGCTGACGGTTAAAGAAGCATGTTGAACATGGGGACATGTATTACACCTGTTTGTATCTACTTAAGATGCACTACCAGCTTGGGTAGGATTTAATAGAAAAATCACCAGTTACTGCTTGAATGTTATACTAACATATGTATGGTGACAGCTGACAGCTACAGCAAAAACGCAAGATCTCCTTTTGCTAGAGACCCTTTAAAAAAACATGAAAAAGTAGTGACATTTCCCTCAGAAAACTCAGTTTCAAAACCAATCAGATTTCAAGAAGTACTTTATAAACAGCAGCATGGAATTGGACTGGGGAGATGAAGACAAACAAAGTTAAGTTGAAAACAAGAATGTTCAAGTGCCCCATGGCTGGAACGCCACTCCTCAGAACTCACTTTCAGATGTCACAGCCAGGTATGGGTTGAACAAACATTTCCAAAAGAGGGTAAGGAAGCAACAAGTGAGAAAAGTTTCAGAATGAGGCATGACATCCACAGTTATACAGCTGACACATAACACATTTTTAACGCTGTTACAATTTAAGTCTATCATTGAAAGATTTATCAGTACGTAACCTAGTTATATTTACTTACAATTCCTGTTGTTTTATCCTTGAAGTATGGCTTCAGAAAATGACCCAAAAATATATTTCCTGGTAGACTTCTACCATCTCCTGCCTTTGCTACTTTTGGACCACCAAGCTCGCACATAATTTCCTTCTGCAACACAAGAATTAAATAGTATCAGTGTCTCCTTCAAATTCCTAGAGAGCAGTGGCTGAGCCATCACAAACATCCCAGGTAGGGCTCAAATTTGAAGCACCAGACTCTGAATCAGTGTACATGTTGAAGACAGGATCTGGAACTGCCCAAGTTTGTATAGTACACTGCAGATGATAAAAAAAAAATACTAACTTGCTACAAGAAGCTAAAATATAAGATATAATCTATCCTAATGGTAGCATTTTTGGTGGCAAGAAAGCATGGAAGTATCAGTCATATAAGCCAACGGAAAGGCCAGTCAAATGAAATTAATTTGAATTGCCACAAAGAAAATGAACCTGGTTTGTGGCCAAGCAAGCTGAGCACTGCACCAGCACACGAATAAGGAACTATGATTGCTGCAGCTGATTCCACTGGTACCTGTGATGGATTAGGAACATCCTGGGAAGTTTTATTGGCCTTTAGGGCAGGGGAAGGTGGGCAAATGACAACCCAGAAAAGAACACAGAATTAACATTTTATTCCTGCTCAGCTCACCTGCTGTTCTTTGTTTTGTGCAATGAGACGCTCAACTTCTTCAATCTTTTCCTGGATAACTTCCTGGTACACACGGTTCATCTGCAGACATGTTTCCGGATCCTGTGGCAGACTACCTTCAATATCATCATCGCTACTGTCATCTTCTTTTTCTATATCCTTGAAGCAAATGGGGGAGGGGAGACATACTTGCTTTAAAAGCAGGTATAGAACATAATTTTGTAACTCATCTATTATGTTACAAAACTGTTGGAAGCACATAACTGTCTGTCCCTGGCAGTTGTTCTGAATGTTCCCAGAAGGCAGTTCCCAGCCTCACCTAGCTCCCCTTCACCCTGTTCACTAGTTCAGCCTGCTGCTTGAATCAATACCCAACTCCAAACCTTGCCAAAAGCTGGTCTTATACCATCACCTGCAAAATTGTAAATAAACTGCAGAACAGTAGTACTTTACATTGGAGCTCTCTTACCTACTAGATCTCAGAACCAACCCTTCAAACTTCCTCCTAACTTGTGCTTCTACTGAAGCAATTCTTCCTTACATGATTTATTACCACACACTTCGGACACAAAGCACAGCTGACCACTTCAGGTGCAGATTTGTCTTCACAGTCTAGCTTCTCCTTTCCTGTGCTGTACAGGTGTTAAGATGTTTCTCTGCTAAACATTTTTATATGAAGTTTGAGAAAACATTACATTTAAAACTACATCAAAACTAATCAGATCTGTAAAATGCCTTAGAAGTCATTATAACCTCATGTATAAACCCAGGACCCTTCAGGTACAAAGCAGTAAAAGATTTCTTGATCACAAGCTGCTGATTTCTCTCTCACATGCACTTGCTCTGTCACCTCCCCAGAAGTGGGTGTGTTTCCAGTGACAAGAGATCAGCAAGCACTAGAGCAGTGAAGCCTCTGATCCCTCATTTGTTTTCACATGAAGTCTATTACATTTGAACAACAAAGTCCTGGGCAGGAATAACTATAAAGCTTCAGATCTATTAATCCTTCCTGAGCAACAGAGTGAAGTCAGCTGCCTAGATTCCCTCAGAACAGAGTGAAATCTCCCTTCCTCCTGCTCCCTTCAATAGACAAATAGACAAATATGCTTACAGAGAAAATGGTTACCATTTCAGCATGAGAATCTGAGTCATCTTCGCCATCATCTGTTAAACAAAAACACCAAAATGCTGACTAAAGTGGGGAAAAAAAGGAAAGCTTCAAAACCAAAGACTTTTCAATTAAAGCACACAGAATAAAGCACCACGTAGTATCTCAGATGTGACCACTACAGTTTTGGGATACTAACAATATTGTCAAGTAAAAGTGATGTTTAGTTATATTCCATGTATGCACTTTTTTGTTCTAGAGTAGGAAAAAAGAGCAGCTCTTAATAAATACAGCAACAATCAAGCTGCGCCTTGGTCCTAAACATCATGAGAAATTAGAAGCTCCAGAGCATGCAGTCAAGTGAACATTCCAACCCAACAGGACCCATAAGCTTTGGGAGCACCTCACAGCCCTCCCACACTCCTGTGTTATTTGGTTTTGTATTCAGTGTGGCTACAGACTTTTGACATACATTATTCAGACTCGCATGATCAAAACACAGGTGGTTGAAGCAGCTGTGACAACCACTATAGGTACAGATGCCTGAATATTATCACCCTCTTCCTGCTTTAATTTTTGGAGTGACAGGCTGCAACATGGAGTGGCTCACACAGCAGAGTTCATGTTATTCATTCTGATGGCATGGAAATGGCTGTGATTTAACTATTGGCAATATCTGGTGGGCTGTTAGGTTTTATGAGCCAGCTGGTTATCACCTGCCCCGACTAGAAACCTCCATCAGGAGGCGTGCAGGCTCTCTCAGCCTCCTCTGCCAGCTTGCCCTGGGTTTGTTTCACCATGAAAATGTGCAACCCAAGGCGGCTTCTCCCGCAAACAGGCCTACTAAGCCAAGCCCTGAGGAGGCGTTTCGCATCGAGTCCTCCAAAATTCGTCCCCGGCACGGTCTGTGCGCAGCGCCTGGCAGAAACGGTGGGGTTAACACAAAACCGACGCCAGCCTGCCTCCCGTCACGCTAGGCATGCATCTCAAGCGCTAGAGCAGCAACTTGAGGCAGGAGCAGAAGCACCGGGGGAGCCTGGAGAGAGACGCGCCCGCGCCCCGCCGTACCGGAGCTGAGGCTGGAGTCGGACACGGTCACCTCGACGCTGGCCCCACCGGGCTCCAGGCTCCGCTCCAGCTCCTCGATCTCCCGCCGGATCTTCTCCCGCTCCGCGTCCAGGTCGAGGGCCGCAGGGGACAGCGCAATCCCCGTGCCGGGGGGCCGGCGGGCCCCGGCCAGGCCCGGCCCGCGGGACATGGCGGCGCCGCAGGCTCCCGGGCCCTGCCGCGCAGCCTGGGCGTAGGCCCCGCCCCCTCCCCTAATCACTACTGGACACCCCTGTCAGCGGACCCCCCCCTGTGACGCGGCCCAGCCAATCGGGTGCGCCGCGGGTGGCGGGGCGGGGCCAGCGCACGCGGCAGGGCGCTCCCGGGTCCCCGCTTCCGCCCCGCGGCTGCCGCAGCGACCGACCGCACACTGGTTGTGCTGCCTCCGCCGCTTTAATGGCTCCGCAAAACCGTGACACGGCGGCCGGGGCGAGGGCCAGAAACCGCCTCCGAAGACCGAGCCCCGCCGCGCTGCGCGAAGTCCCCATCAACCCCCGTCCTAACGGGGAGAGCAAGGGGAGTCCCGGCCATAGCCCGGGGTGCTGGTGGGGTCCCGGCCACAGCCCAGGGTGCTGGGGGAATGCGGGGTGCTCGGGGATGGGGGCCGTGGTCCCTGCCTAGCAGAAGGGGCATACTGTTGTCCGTTCCAGGTTTTGTGATCCGGTGGCTGCACGGTGGGTAGCGGTGGAAAATCCAGTGGGTTCTGCAGCAGCATGAACAGCTTCACTGTGATGAGACTGAACATCAGAAATTAACTTTGAAGTCACAGTTTCCACATGAAAGTGACATTCTGTTTGAGTCACTGCCCATCTTCTGATACTTCAGAAATTCTGTCTATTGATTTAAGGAGATCAGCGACGAGCTGCAGGGATTCTGCGCCAGAGACCAGCTGCCTGCAACAGGAGAGAGATGGCATGAGGCTGAGGGGAGAGGATGAAGTAGCCAGACACAGCTTTGGTGGTGTCCACCCATGCAGCGTCATTTTTCCAAGAAGCAGTTTGTCTGAAGACTTCACTTCAAGAAGTATAAGGGTCTTAGAGAAGTGAAGTACAAGAGCCTTACAGAGTATCACAGTCCTACATTAAGTAAAAAATGAAAATTACACATACTAGTTATTTTTATTACTTGAACTTAAGAGAAAAATACATTGCATGTAATTAAGAATATGGATTAGCTGATCCAGCATACAGGATACAAGAACCTGAGCTTCAATCCTAAAAAACCCCACGCTTAGCTGTGACATCAGGATTTAGACAAGGATCTGGGATAGCGTTAGGAGAGTCGTCTTAGAACAACTCACTTGATTGATGACCGGGAGTTGGTTATAACCGTGAGAAGGTTCTGTAAGGCAACATCTGCATTTTGTTTCACCACGGCCAGACTCGCCGACTGGCCCAACCTCAAGGCTTCATTCTCCATCTTGTAATTCTTCAGCTGAACCTAGGGAGGAAGGGAACAAAAACTTGATGTCAAAAAAACCCACAAAACTCCCACAGATACTTCACAACTAAAGCAATTAACAAATACACACACAGAGCAGTTAATTAGGTACAACTAATGAATAGAGAGCAGTCTGACAGAGAACAACTTGGAAGCCTTCCCTGATGCTGAAAACAGCACACAGCATTTCCCGATGGCCTGCCAGCCAGCAGCCCTCAGGTCTGCTCGCTTCACAGAACCAACCCAGCGCCGAGTGGCACATTCCAACTCCAATGGTGGCGATGGACGCTGCTACCCAACGCCAACCTGTGACCAACTGCACACAGGCTCTGCTGAAATACCTGTAATCTCTCTCAAGCTTCTCTCCCTCCGGTCAGGCACCCTCCTGCAGCTAAATGCCCATCTGCCCTGTTGTGTTATAACATTCACAGGTCCCCAGTATCAAACAGCATCTGAGCACCACATGAAACTTCAACAAAATCATCAGTGAAGTACCACACGTCCCAGAGACAAAGTTAACAGTCTGCGTACAGCTGAAGTGTTCCAGTCTAGAACATCCTTTACAGCATTCACTGGGAAAAGCGAGGCATACAGTTTTCCAATATCCTTTCTACAGCCTCAATTTCAAGATGTATGCTTTCAGTTGTGGTACATTCAGCAAGACCTTAAGAATGATGCTTCATACCTGAAGTAGTGCATTTTCCTGTTTCAGTTTTGTAGCACTGTGTTCTGCTTTAACAGCCCGTTTCTGAAATGGAATGAAGATTATTTATACCACAGCAGTGCTGAGGATACAGTGGGCAGCTTGAGCTACATAGGAATACATGATTCCAGCACATTAACTTGGAAGGGATACGGTTTGTGTTACAATCCTCATGTTCTGAATGCTTTACAAGATGGGGATAGTGCCCCCAGTTATGTCAGATAAGCTGTCTCCTCCCCTCCTCACTCTTCATTTCTGATATCTTCAAGTGCCATCCATCACTTCTGGACATTATTTTTTTTCTTGGACAAGAGGAAAATGTACTCAATATAAACAAGCAAGCAGGGAAAACCACTCTTAGCTCACATAGGCATTTTCAGAAGGCTGCAAAAAAGCAGCTGAAGTTGTTGATGAATCCAGAAATGGTATTAATGCAAAGACCTCCCTTATTCTACGTAACGAAAGGAGTTCTACAGTGGGATGCAGTCATGTTACAAGGAAAAAGTCTGAACCCATGTCAGAGCAATTCAGTGCTCACATGGGTTCAGCTTCCCTCGCTCTCCTGGAGGAGGAAAGAAAAGGATCGGAACAACTCAGTTCCAACTGCGAACATGCTTCTAATACTATGGCAAATGCCAACACTTACAGTCATCAGCTGGAGATTCTGTTCCACGTGCTGCACCATTGCTTCCAAATCCTGCGCTTCTTTTTCTTCTTTAATTTTGTTTTCCTCAAGCTTTTTTTCAAGCTTCCTCATCCTTAAAAAACAAGAGACAATGTACAGTAAGTGCCTGCAACGTTAAATACTTCAGAAAGAAAATTCTAGGGAAGGATCAAGAAACTAATTCATGTTTTAAGAAAAAATGAAGTCTCCCCAGAGAACTACACTTTTAGGCTGTGGCTCAGGGGATTTATTTGTTCAACATCCATTAGCATTAACGGAAACTATATGGCGGAATGCAGAAAGGCTGCAGAGAAAACACAGCCATTCACAATCAGCCTAGATAAGGGTAATTCTGAAACAAATGGTTACCCCAACACCACGGAAGTACCAGCTGCCTCACTGTGAGGAGCAGAGGCTTCACATGGGAACTTAAGAAATTGCCACCCTAGATCAGTCACCAGATTGTTTAACCTCAGAAAATTTAAGTCTTCCAATATCAAGTTGCTCACCAGCAAATAATAAAACACTTTTCTTGCTTCAAAGGAGAGCGATTAAGACTCCTTATTTTGTTAATCTGAAGCTTTATGAAATGTATCCTGCCAAGCCCTACCCTCATTTTCACTATCCACCTAAACTGCATGAAGCATAAGCCACACAAACACACTCATGAAATGTCATCTTTCTACTTACTTTCCAAGACTTTTTCAATAAGAAAACCAGGTTTGTTACAGCTTTTTAGTAAATAGCATAGATTTCAACTACATTTTTCTTCTTTAAGGACGTTGACTGTTTCCAATGAGCACCTCTTCTAAGACAACTCCTTGCTTACGTGGTTACTTTCCCCCATACTGTGGCTTACGCACTTGTCTGCTTGACTTTCAGAGAAAATCTGAAGCTTATTGATCTTGCTTCTCAAACTGGCATTCTCTTCTTTTAGCTAAAAAAAAAAATAAAAAAATTCTCATTAGAAACAAGGGTATAGTTTCACAACACTACTAATGCTCCAAGACCAGTACCAGAAGAAATACTGAGCTTTAACTAATGATGGAAAGTTATGCACTTTACATCACATTCAAGCTTACTTTTGTAACTTATTTTCCCCTCTGGAAACCACCTAACAGCACTAACCCTGTGAGGCAAGCAAACACAGCACCGAACAATAAGCACAGATAGGGCTAATCAAACAATGTTAATTATAAATTAGCATGACCTCAAGGGGCAAGAGCATGAGGAAGACATCTGGGGCATGTCAAAAGCAGTAAGACAGACAAGGTACTGCATTTGCTTTATACCGCAGAATAGTTTTTCAGACCTATTTCTCTTCCTCAAGCCGCTCCAATGCGCTGCCGCATGTCGCGCAGCCCTCGGTGGCAGCACGGTCTGACACCCCAGCGCCTGTAGCAACCTGCCACACAGCCCGGAGCTGACCTGGCCGCGGGCGGGGATGTGCGTGCCCGCCCCGGGAAAGGCGCCGGGAGCCCGGCCGCCGTGCTTACCTCCGCGTAGCTGGGCTGCCGCAGCGAGTTGCAGCCCAGTCCCGGGGACGCGCCCAAGGAGGCTCCGCTCGGCTCCTCGCCGCCCGCCAGCCCCGCGCCCTCGCAGAAGGAGCCGGGGGAGGCCAAGGCTGGGCCCGTGGCGGCGAGGTGGGCCTGCTCCACGGCCGAGGGCTGGTAGCTCCCGTCCCATTCCTCCTCCTCCTCCTCCTCCTCGTTTTCCGCCTCTCCGGGCGGCGCCAGATCCGGGAACAAGAGGGGGCCGAGGCTGTGGCCGTGCCGTGCCGCCTGCGGAGAAAGCGGGGCTGAGGCGAGCGCCTGGGAGCAGCGGGGCCCAGCCGCGCCCTCAGCTGGGCCTTACCTGGCGGACACCGCCCGCCGCCTCGCCGCTCCGAGCCTTGCTGCGGACGAACTCGCGGAAGGAGAAAGGGTTGGGCTCAGCCGGGCCCGCCGCCGGCAGCCCGTCCGCCGCCATGGCCCCTTCCCGCCCCCCGGGCACCCACCGACCGCGGGGCGGGGCCTCGCCTCAGAGCGAGCCCCACCACCCTTCTAGACGGACCAATAAGCGGGCGACCGCCACAACCTCGCCCAATGGCAGCCTCACCCGAGACCCGCCTCCCTGAGCGGCCCAGCCCCACCCTTTCCCCGGGGCCAGCGCGCCTGCGCAGCGCCTCCTGACCCCAACGCGCGTGACCCCGTGCCGGCTGCGGCGAGGCTTCCGGTGGGCGGCAAGATGGCGGCCGCCATGGCGTGGCTGCGGCGGGGCGCCTGGGGCCCGGCCCGGCGGTGAGCGCTCCCTCCCTTACCCGCGGAGGGGGGGGATACGGCGGGGCGGGGGAGCTGCAGCGCCCGGTAAGGGGGCAGGGGCGGGTGGGCTTTGCTGACGGCGGCTCCCGCTGTGTCGCAGGTGCGGGCTGGCGGCCGGCCGGAGCTACAGCGGCGGCGGCACCTACCCCAGCGTGTCGCTGAGCTGCCCGCTGCCCGGCGTGCCCAAGGCGGTCTTCGCGGCGGCCGAGGGACGGGAGCGCTTCGAGACGCGGGTGACGGTGCTGCAGAACGGGCTGCGCGTCGCCTCCCAGCAGAAATTCGGGCAGTTCTGCACCGTGGGCCGTGAGTACCAGCGCCCGGCGGGGGGGCGGGGGGAGTACCGGGCCTCCCCCCAGAGCTGGCTGCCTGCCCTGCCTGGAAGGACCGGGGGTGGTGGGGGGTTAAATGTCATGCTGACATTTTCTCTTCTTAACGCTAGTTCTTATAAACTCGGGATCAAGACATGAAGCGAAATACCTCAGTGGCATCTCTCACTTCTTGGAAAAGCTGGCCTTCTCCGTGAGTAGCACACTTATCATAGCCAGGTCCTGGAGTTGGTGCGAAACTGCGTAGTAAATCGGTGCAGCAGTGAGTAATCAGAAGAGAGCAGATGAGGGCAGGTCCCGCTCGGTGGGTTTGATCTATTTAAAACAGTGATAGTATTCCTAGTTAACTATTTTGAAAGCCTTGTTGTGCTTTCAGCTCCAAGGTCAGTAAGTATTTAGCAAACCTTTTGACTTAAAGAATGTAGAAGAAGGTGCCTGTTCTGGGCTATGATGAAGGATTATAAACAGTTACTTCACTAACTAATAATGCTGGTATCTTCTTTCTTAGTCCACAGCTCAGTTTGGCAGTAAAGATGAAATTCTGCTCACCTTAGAAAAGCACGGGGGCATTTGTGACTGCCAGGCATCGAGGTATGATGCTCTTTTTGCTGTGCCACCTGAGTGGTTGTAACGCTGACAGTAGTTTGAGTTGCTTTTTCTAGTGTGTGGCAGTAAAAGCCGCTGTTTGTTTCTAAGCAGCAGAAATCCATTTGTGGCAACTTCTAAGAAGCTACAAAAATGAACCTGAAAGGGTTATGAAAATGTGTCTTGTTTCCTTTCAAAAGCATTTAATGAGTAATCAAGCAACTTTATCTGTGATTTCCTGATGCACTTTTATGGAATGATCATAGAAGTGACTTTTTGATGCAGAACCTGTCTGCTTGTGTTGCAGGGACACCATAATGTATGCTGTTTCTGCTGATGCCAGAGGCCTGGACACAGTGGTCAACTTGCTCGCTGATGTAGTGCTACAGCCCAGGTTATCAGGTCTGGAAACTTAAGTCTTTGCCTTGAAAAAAAATAATTCCAATACATGACTTGTTATTAGATTTCAGAATTCTTCATTTGATCATGCTTATCAAGAAGTTATTATATAGCAATTGGGTATTTTGTGTGGTGGTGGTGATCTCTTGCCTTCTTTCTTATTACAGATGAAGAAATTGAGATGACTCGGACAGCTATACGGTTTGAGCTTGAAGACTTGAATATGAGACCTGATCCAGAGCCTGTCCTCACAGAAATGATCCATGCGGTAAAACGCTGAAAAGTCTATCTTGCGTGTAGTCCCCTGGATGAGACATGCTGCATTCTTTTCCTCCTGAAAAGATTTTTCTGTTACTCAATTAGACTTCAGTGGTGGGAAGGAAAATTTTACTGTCTCTCTAATTTAAATCCTACATTCTACACACGTGAAAGATGTTAACCTAACTAAAATATCTATAACTTATCTTTGTTGACATGGGGGACAGCACGTTTTTGAGTTATGCTGAGATTAGTGAAATAATGCTCAGCCAGAAAGAGAAGGTTTGGAAAGGGCGGTAAAGTAATATTTGTTACTTTAACATATCCATTTTCTTTCAGGCAGCCTACAGAGACAATACAGTTGGATTGAACAGGTTCTGCCCAGCGGAAAATACTGCCAAAATTGATCGAGAAGTCCTGCATTCGTACCTGCGCAACTACTATACACCAGACAGGATGGTGCTGGCTGGGGTGGGAATCGAGCACGAGCAGTTAGTGGAGTGCGCAAAGAAGTATCTGCTTGGAGTGGAGCCAGTGTGGGGCAGTGGGCAGACCAAGGATGTGGACAGATCTGTGGCTCAGTACACAGGAGGCATTGTCAAGGTAAAAGGAAGGTGGAGGTAGCATCATGCCTCTTCTTGTCTGTTGGAGGTGCAGATTTGGACTTGAGCCGATTTCTTTATAGGCTTTGCTTTTCTAAAATCACACAATGGTTTGGGTTGGAAGGGACCTTCTAAGATCATCTAGTCCAGCCCCCGACAGAATTCCATACTGCTAATGAATATGAGCCAAAACTGGCCATGACAGCTATTATTTGGGTGACCTATTAATTATTTGGAATATGTAAAGCTGGATAGAACAGAGGTGAAAATCTGTCCTAATAATTTGTCTGCCCTTCCCACAGGTTGAAAAAGATATGTCCGATGTGAGTCTGGGCCCTACTCCCATCCCAGAGCTTACCCACATCATGATTGGGTTAGAAAGCTGTTCATTTTTAGTAAGTATTAACCTAAAATACTATGTTTTGGGTGCCCTCTACTTGAAGAATCCCAGGATACTATCTCATTATGTAAACTTTGGCACTCTTGCTGCTGTGTACAGACAAGCAGCTTTTTCACTGACATTTTGATGAAGGCACTGACCTTTACACTGTTCTTGTGCCATGTTTCTTTCTGACTCCTTCTGCCTCTTCACTCATCCCAGTCCCTTGAGAGCTCTGCTGTTAGTTGACTGAATTTCTTGTTGCATTTCAGGAAGAAGATTTCGTTCCCTTTGCGGTATTAAATATGATGATGGGAGGTGGCGGCTCTTTTTCAGCTGGAGGGCCTGGCAAGGGCATGTTCACCCGACTGTATCTCAATGTGCTCAACAGGTTTGTTTGCCTTTAAGGGACAGCAGAAACAGTCTCCTCTAGCAGGTTCACATGGAAGGCTTCACCTGTCCAAAGCCAACACCCCCAGGTTTTACATCAGCTTATTCCACTTGAAACATGCAGGACTGATACGTCAGTTGGGTTGGCATTTTGAGAGGGTGAAAGTAAAGGGCAGAAGTGACCAGGAATCCTGTCTTCCTCCACTAGTCCAATCCATGCTTTAATTAATGGAATTGGCAGTAGGTGCCAGTAATAGTGCTCTGTATTGTTCTGGGTTTGGTCTCAAAGGGTGCAAGTGGAGAGAAGGAAGTAGATGGCACATGCAGAAACCATCAAGAGGCAGGGATTGCCTCCTATTTGCCTCTATAGTTCTTATTGACACCGTTGAGAATCCTGGAAATGCAGTAAGAGGGGACTCACTGTCCACACTTGTTTAATTTTTACATTTAAATTCTGGGTTTTAAATTTCTCAATACTATTTGTATACTCACAGGCACCACTGGATGTATAATGCAACATCTTACCACCACAGTTACGAGGATACAGGTCTCCTGTGTATACATGCCAGTGCAGATCCAAAACAGGTATATAGCCCTGTATTCAAAGACAAGTGTCCTTAAAAACTAATTACATGGTTTATTACCAGACAATAATGTTAACAGAGTAAGCATTGTTTTAATCTTCTTTCAATTATCGATTCTTCCTAGGTTCGAGAGATGGTGGAAATCATCACAAGAGAATTCATTCTAATGGCAGGAGCAGTAGGAGAGGTCAGCAGCCTCACTTGCAGCCTTTGCAGATGGTCTGACTAGCCTTGCTGGAATGAATTTTTGTAGATATGTTACGTATTTCTGTAAAAGAATATAGTAATCTTAGCAACACCTTCACAAAGAGGAAGGAGTTTACAGAATTCTTACGTGGTATTGTGTATTAAGAGAGCAGTGGCCAGACGACTTGGAACATCAGTTTGTATTTGCTGCTTATTTACAGGTAGAACTTGAGCGAGCGAAGACGCAGCTTAAGTCCATGCTCATGATGAACCTTGAGTCTCGGCCAGTTATCTTTGAAGATGTAGGAAGGCAGGTGTTGGCAACAAACACAAGGAAGCTACCTCATGAGCTCTGTGCCCTGATCGGTGAGTACACCATGCTTTTCCTTGCCTTGAATGAATTGTAGGTACAGGCAGGGCAGGGCAACTTACAACATATTCTGGTAGCGCAGATGAATTGCCTTAGAAAGCCTGGGGGAATAAACATGACAGATTGGTATTTCAAACCAATCTTCTCAATTGCTTGCAAGCTAGCACAGTGCTTATTTTTGTCAGAAGGAAGGACAAAACAGAAGCATGGTAGAGAAGGTCTCGGTGATTGATTTCTGAGCACAGGGTCTGACTTAGCATAAAAGTAAAGCTGCTGCATGCTGTTTACTATGTACTTGCTACAGCTCTGGCTTTTTTTGTTTGCTTGTTTTTCTCTGCAGGTCAGGTGAAATCTACTGATATTAAGAGAGTGGTTACTAAGATGCTTCATAAAAAACCAGCTGTGGCTGCACTGGGTGACTTAACAGATTTGCCCACTTACGAACACATCCAGGCAGCACTTTCCAGTAAGGATGGGCGACTCCCTCGGATGTACCGGCTCTTTCGATAAAGCAGTGCTTTCTGTGGATGTCAGACAGACTTGCTTCTTTTTTAATATGTTTTTGAGATTATAATATTGTTGCACCACCACCCCCAATCTTTCCAGACATACTGTGCAAACATGGAGCTACAGTACAGCTGAACAAAGCTGCTTCAGAACACTGGGCTATGAATTGCTCGTTATGTTGGGCTTAAAGGCTGCCCAACCTGGCTCTGGATATGAATACTTTGACCCTTTGAGTAGGTTACAAGAGAAGAGGGATGTCTGCAGCCTTCTCTTTGTGCTAAGGAGAACACAGCAAACCAAGATATTCATCACTACAACTGAAAGCATGTATTTGAGAAGTAGGTCACTGCTGCTTGTTACCACTTAATCACATCAGCAGTAGAAGTGGGGCTGTCGGACTGGAGGTCCTGGTGCATGGCCTTCTTTTGAGGAATATGGTAACATGTTAAAGAGCTCTGCTTACATATCTGAATTCAAAGATTAGTTATAGATGTTACCAAGGCAAACAAAAACTTTGTCAAACTGAATTAGGAAAATACTAGTTATTTTCCATTTAAAGTTCAGCAACAAGTTTCTTGCTGCCCAGGTTTTGTTACAAGCATCATGGATCCATTTCATGGGTGTAATTTAGCATCTGTAGTAATACTGAAGTCACATGTCTGGAAATAACTTACAATTTTGCTAGAGCTCAGAGGAGAGTAGACTTAACGGCATAACTAAGTTTCTGTGGAGTTCATCTGCAGAGATACCACGCATAATGCTACATGGACACTTACTCTAGAACGAAAGCAACCCTATTCAGGTTTTTTTTTCATTTGCAAGTGAGTTCTTTTACTCCAGAGTTGGTATATAAACAAAGTTATTAAAGGAGTTGCTGCACCTTAGACTCATACATACTTTCTTCATTGTCGCTCAGATGAACTTAAGGCCTTGCAAAAAGAAGACATAATTGTAGGTCTCGCAGCAGAGATGTCACTCAGCTAGGAGTCAAGATCAACAAAATGACAATATTTAGAAACCTTAAGATCTTGAAGATGATACCATGTTACTGAATGATGTGAAGCTAAGTGCCATGCATTCGACATGCTGAAGAAATAGAGACACAAAAAAGAGGAATAAAACATTTGATTTACGTAATCCCCGAACATATGGGGCTTAAAAATGTAGGAGGCTGCACAGCAGCACTTCACTGGCTAGATGTGTATTGTAAGGAGCAGTCAAACTAGGAGCAGAACACTGAGGCAGCTATTACCAGCTTTATCCCCATACCTGTCCTCATACAACTAGAAAATGTTGTGTTTGCTTCTTGTGGAACCCACAGTATGGCAGTCCTATTCAGTTATGTATGTTTATAAGAAAATAAAGAGATTCTCTAAACATCACGAGTTCTGAAATTCATCAGCTAATGGGTGGGTTTCTTGAACTGGCAGGTGAAATGTGCTTTTTGTTCAATGCAAACGATTCCGAAGAAATCTGTCCTGGTCTTCCAGCTGAAGGCAAATGGCTCAGGTCACCCAAACAACACACAGAGAACTCTAGTTCTGACAACCCTGCAATAAGAGCTGGTTCTCATTTAAGGTATTGCATTAATTTATTTTTATTCCTTTAAAAAGAAAGGAAATCCAAATACCTGATGGCTACAGACAGGTCAGTGCCATAAATGTTTGTACCGCAGAACAGAAGCTCTGTCTTGGACAGGTTGCATAGTTAGCAGCACTTCCTCAAGTTGTTTGGAGGGTGTTTTATGTAGTAAGGTGATAAACGATCCAGCTGATCTGTGCCCATGAAGAGTTTTTAAGTATTAGCTGTATTTAACATTTTATCGGTGCTGTACTGGTCCATGTAGTATGTTTAGCTTTAACACTACTTCAAAAATAGCAAGTTATTCACAGTTCACTGAATTGGAAAAATAAAAACAAATGGAATTAACTGTAATCAGAGGTAATGGAACTGCGCTGATCTGACTTGCTGCAGTTCCTCTGTGTACTTCCTTAGTATACTCACTTGATGTTATAATCACTTTGGTGAAGCATTACACATTAGCTGTACTTCGACCATCCTGCTGCTGAAGGCAGGTAGTATTTTATCACCCCTGGGGAGGGCAAGCGAGTTAAGGAAGGGATTGTTTCAAGCAGTCTCAACAGCCAAATATATGGTGTGAGAGATTGATATTTACCCCCTTAGTAACAGAAGGCTTATAAAATAAATATTGAAAGGCAATGTTTCTACACTTCAGATGTACAGTAGTACATTCACACAGATCTTGCTGCAGAGGACCAAAAAAGCCTAAGCCAAACACAGGAGCACCATCCGTACATAAAACTGCCCAAGTCCCCTAACTGGTCCCTGTTACACATTTTACAGAATACTGTACATTTGGCTACAGATGAGGAGAAAAAACCCAACCCCACAACATATGTGAGCTAACCAGATCAAATCAAACCGACAAACAAAAATGTTCACCTTTCTGCAGGCTTTTCTTGGGTCCCCTGCCCTTGGTGATGCCAATTCCAGAAGCTGTGCCTGCTGCGTGGAATCACCTTAGAACCACAAGACTGCACCTGGTTACTTCCATAGATAGTGTAGTTAAAAATAAATCAGTTACATCTGTTGGGATGGATGTCCTAAATAACCAACTCCATTTTCTTCAGCGAAAGCACTTGAGCTACGTGGATTAGCTCATGCAAATGAACCCAGGATGAGGTTTAAGACATTCTTCACAATCCGCAGCAGCTACCAGAGGTGCTTAAGCAGACAATTCCCTGCAGTTTGCTGTGGCCTGAAATCCTCTTTCTGGGCACCTCTAACAGAAGCATTGCAGAGTTCTCAGCTCAGGAAATGCTACATATGCTGCTGGATTTTTGGTCCTTTTGCTCTTGCCGTTTCTGAAGTTCCCTTGTAATCCGTCTCTTTATTCCGATTAAGTAGAGTTCTCTGTCAAACTGCCCTGCTGCAAGTGGAATGCTACAATATAAACACAAGCAATTAGATCAGGGCACTAATGCATTATTCTTGTTTGCCCAGTATTTCCCAACTGGTTCACACAACAAAGTCCAGAAACCTAATTTTTCCTTTAAGGCATTCAGCTATTGCTGTGGGAGAAAATGGGTAAAACAAAGTTGTTCTTCCACAGCAACAAGTTAAGGTTTTTCACAATGCATCTAAATGAAGAAAATATTGGTTGTAAAAAGGCAAATAGACTTTCAATTTAAGCATGAATATGCCTGTATTCATAAAGGGCATACATGGAGGACATCCTTTATAACCCTAAACCAAAAAACTCACTCATTTGAAAAGCTAAACTCTCTTACTGGTAACTTGGTATATCTGCTGGTATGGTTCATGCACAACAGTCCTTACCTTGGTCTGCTCTAGAGAGATAGAAGGAAACTCCAGTGTCATAGGCTCAGTTCTGCTTCTACTTAATGGATATTTAATACGCATAAATAAAAAAATCCCAATTCTAATTGCACTCCTGATGAAGTGCTTTGAGAAAGCACCATCTTCTAGATACCTGGGTCTTGAAATCCCTGACCATGCTACTCACAGAAAAGACATTAACTACGTTTCAGTGACTCAGCCAAATTTTCTAAGGAGTTCTACTAGCAACAGCCCATGATGGGACATTAGGGACTTGGAGGATCTCAAAATACTCCACTGGCATACATATGTAAATGCAGCCACCTTTGGGGAGGGAAAACAGCATTGATCCCAAAGAGGGAAAGAGGAACAGAAGAGAAAAGCTGCCCATGCTGACAGGAAAAAGAGCGCTCTGCATCTCAGATAGAACAGATTTATAGTCAATTGCAATGGACTCCATTTATCTCCCTCAGGAGGATTAAGGCACCTGGGCAGCAGGGATGTCAGATGTCAGTGCAAGGTTTAAGCGCTCTGACTGCTCTGACCACTGCTTACATTGGGCAAAAAACAGGCTGCAAAGTGCTACATGGGATAAACTCTATTTCAGGAACTCTCCTGGCAGGACAAACTCCAAAGAGGAGTATATCCTTAGGATCACCGGAACCACATGCAATCATACCGAGTGGCATAAGAAGGTACTAACTTGTCTCTGCCAGGCCTCACTTTCACACGAAACAAGGCAAATACAGGCCGATGGTCTGAAGTTTTGATCACAGGGCAAGACGAGTACTTGACAGCATGGATGTCATCTCTGTACCGACTGCGGTATACAACTCGATCCTGGGAGGCAGAGAGAGAGGGAGACTGATGGTAACTCCCTTTGCACATCCACCCTGGAAAGAAGCACTGGTACACAAGAGACAAATCCATTCATTTATCACACTCAGTGTCTCAGACAGGGATACATTCATGAAGAATGAGTGTCTGATCCCAACAGCGGTTCTGTGCCCTGCTTGGAGCACAGGGGAGAATACACTCAAACAGGATGTAAGGCAGAGAAAATAAAATTAGCAGCTTGTGTCAAACTCTCCCTGTATGCACAGATTCAATAATCTTTTCTTCCAAACCAGTTCCACATGCCCTGTTGCCCTTAAACAACAAATCTCAGCACAATCATATCTCATGCATACCAACTGCAGAAGGCAGCTTTTTCTCGCAGGTGAGAATTCCTTTTGGACGCAGATGTGAGGTTAAGCAGCCCTTCCAAGCATGCTGCTCTGAAATCATCCCTTACCGTGTAGGAAGGAGTCCTTTGTTTGGAAGTGGTGTCATAGCTGTCCCTTCCTATGTCAAACTTGTACGAAGGACGGAAATGAATGTCAGCTTCTTGGAATCCTTTGAAAATAGACCCTGTAAAGGAAGGAGAGAACAGCATGGACAACAGATTTCTCCTTCCTGGGAACCTGATGCATTTCTGCATTTATTCAACACTGCTTAACTATGCTGGCTAGACACAACAGCCATGTACATGCGTGACTACAAAAAACAGGGCTTGGGCTCCAGAAAGGGAGCACGCTCAATTTCTTACATAGTGAGGATAAGAAATAGCCAGTGGCTACTCAGCCAGTGGCTATTTAAAGAACACTTGGTGCACGCACTTCTCCTTCCACTGAAAGCTCATGATGCTTTGCAAATGCTAGCTGTTCAAATCTAAACGCCCTAGACGCTGTGACAGAATGATGTCCCATGTATAGAGGAGTCAGATGAAACAGTAAATGGCTTGGGAGATTACACTCTATATAGCAAAGTGCTATAGCAAAAAGTCCCTTGTACAGACTGCCGCTGTATTTGACAACTACTGACTTCCTTTTTTAGGGAACTTAAGAAGAGAAAGCAGGAAAGGTCTCTGGGAAATAGGGATTTGGCTGTAATTATTTCTGTGTGTAGATATCTTTGTTCCTGGAGACTAGGGTGAAAAACAGTTGTCCCTCACCCCTATTCATTTCATTAGTGAGCTGGTCGTATGCCAGTAGCTTGGACACGTCTGTTTCCGGGTTCTGGTTCAAGATGGAATCCACAGTCTCACGGTCCTTATTTAGTCGGAAGTTGAAGTCACCAAACCAGAATACTTCATCAAAACGAGTAGTGACATCACCTGCAAATTCAAGCCAGAAGTGCCAGTATAAAGGTAAATGTCCTGAAAAGTTCCGAAAGAAAAAAAAAATAAATCCCAAACTTTTCTTTCCTGAATCTCCTTTTGACTTTTCAGGAAAATTAAAAGTATAAGATATACTACATGCTCATTAAAACAAAACTCACTTAATTCTTTTGAAGTGAGAGCTGTGTGATGCATAGCTTACTGAGAGTACTGCTAGGTAAGTTCAAGGAACAGGCATAAATTCTTTTTCACTACCAGGAGATAGAACACCCAAGCATGTTTTCTGCCTGTGACCATCACAGAATGTGGTAATCAACAACCAGTAGAAAACAGAACAGAAATATAAAAAAATCATACAAAAAGATGAAAAGAGGCCAAAATATCTGTAAGACCTAAAACCAGTATGAACACAAAAACCTAATGCTACACTGCAGATAAAGAGTAAATTCATCTTTCTAGAAAAAGGGCTTAGCTATATATGTGAACATCCTGTTAACAGCACAGATTTAAGGAAC
The DNA here is from genome assembly GCA_035590215.1 of Microhierax caerulescens. Classification (NCBI taxonomy): domain Eukaryota; kingdom Metazoa; phylum Chordata; class Aves; order Falconiformes; family Falconidae; genus Microhierax; species Microhierax caerulescens. The sequence continues at coordinate 6,605,761 of JAVJGJ010000062.1, read as the reverse complement.
AGCAAGGGAATTAAGCAAACAATATGCTGACCTGTGTATATGCAAACTGAAATAATATTCCTTCTCTTAAGTTTTGAAATAAATTAATTTCTGCTTGTTCTAGAAAACACTTGGGAAGTTAAACATCCATAACTGATAAAAATTACACCGAAATTATCTTACTGCTGTTCTGAGAAAAAAAACATGAAAATTCCTTTTGAGCTTTCTCTCTCCCTCTCCATTTAAACTTTTGCTCTGAAATTTCCTCCAAAATTATATCACACCTAAAAAAAAATAATTAATAACAAACATCCTCAGTCAAAAGGTCCCATGGTCTCTTTTTATACTGTCTGAAATAGCACTCTCATTCTCTCCTGCTTAGTGTAGACTGAAAGACAATGCACAAACTCTGTCCATTTGGACTCCGATACCAGCATGGTTTTACACTTACTGGAACTGGATCGATACGGGTTTGTGTCCGGAACGTTCTTGGGAAGCATGAGGGCTTGAATGGTTTTATTGTAGTCCAGTTTCCTCTCATTCACCTTACTGTCCCCAGCTGAAAGACAGAAATCCCATTACTGCCAATGAAGCATCATTTTCATTCAATTACCATTTCTGGTTACAACAGGAGCTTCCAAAGGACATTTTCTACATGTAAAATGTAACACACTGGCCCAGAGAGTACACACACTAAAAAATAATGACAGAAGGTATGGAAAAAGGGATACAATTGTGCAGAATTAATTTCTGGTTTTCTAAACGCGGTTCTTTTCTAAATTAGTACCAAAAAATCCTCCTCGCTTATTGTTTTCAGCTCAGCAATCCTGAGCTTTGACTTCAGTCTGTCCTACTCCTGTGTCCTCTGCAGCTTTTTTACCTGTGTAAAGCAACCCCCCTCTTCCCTCAATCAGGACACTTCTAAAAAGATTGTAAATCTCTCACATGTGAAGTGGGAGGTGATGAAGAGAAAGGAGGTCCCAAAAAATGTGAAGCTGATTCCCAGAGCTCCCTTGGTTTTGATCTGAGATACGATTCGTGTTGTCACTGTGGCATACTCCACTTCTGGAAGGAGAAAGAGAAGCTGCTTTTACTGAAAAGCCTCTAGAGGCAGTGAGCAGGAAAGCTAGGCAAGGGACAGCCCTGGGAAGAGGAGAGGACATGTGATGGCAGCAGTTCTTTCACCTCCCTGCTCTCCAGCTCTTACTGGACCACACACCTGAGCAGAACCAGATCAGGTCCCTCCGAATGAAGATCGACATGTACAGCACCCCATGTGCTGCAGAGTAGAGCATGACGTAGTGGGGGCCCAGCGTCTCTTGCAGGCGGATCTCCCACTCTCTTCTGCAGGAAAGAACAACAGCTGGATCACAAGGACAGTACAAGAGACAATAACCAGGAAAGAAAATCAGCATTGCGAAAACAGAGAAATCCCTCTGATAAAGAATGTCAAGTAAGTGTAGGCAAAACTTCCACGGCCACAGCGATGCTGCAGCGAAAGCTCGTCAGTTTGACGTGCAACTCCACACAGGCCATGCAGCAGGCTCTGCGTGTTGGTGAGAGAGTACTACAGCTACTGCACCGAGCAGCTTGCAAATCTAAGGAAAACAGTCCCGCTGGGAAGATACCCTAAAAAAGCAGAGTCCTACATGAGGCTTCACCCTGCTCTTCCAGGGTCGGTCAATCCCAGACAGACTAGAAATTTGCAACAATGTCCTGCTACTGAGCACGTGGTTGCTAACACTAACAGCCCACCCATGGGTGAGCTCACAGCCAGCCCAGATCTACTGTAAGATGCCCACAGAAATCAGTTAATTTTGCTCTCAGCTGCCCCAACACCAGGGCCAAGTCCCATATTTACAGAGTTTTTGTGACATTTTCCTCTAAAACCCATTTCCCTTGGTGCTCATGCAATGGAATTCAGAGTCTTATTAAATGGGGTTTTTACTGAAAATATTAAGAATATGATGGAGACTATTTCCAGACTAATTAAAACCAAAGTAATTAGTTAACAATAAAAAGGATGGTTCATTACATTGTTTTTGCTACCTGTCTGGACAGCCTTCTTGAACCCCAATGACATACATGTCCTGGGCATAGTCAGGATCTGTTGGTAGTAAGAAGTCATCCAGATTCACTGGAAGTTCCTATTATTAAAACCAAAAGAAAAGAAAAGAGATAAACCAGCAGTATTAGTTATCCAAGGACGTGCTAGAAAAGCACTAGAAAAGTGCAGCCTAAGCTTCAAGTTCCACAACATACACAAATAATTCAGGCTTCAAAAAAACAGGTTAAGTGATAATACTAAAAATTCTCCTTCCCAAAGGCAGACTTCAACTGCTATCACTCCAGCAGCAACCAAGATTCCACAGTTCAGCCATGTGGGCCAGCAATGCAATGTTTCTAATTTCCTCTAATGTTTACTTTTTATGAAGCATGTAGGCTATTTACTGAACAGCCCAGGGGTTGCTTGTGCTTTTCCAAGCACAGCTTCTCAGTCACCTGGTAGAATCAATCTTGAATTCCTTGTCTACCTGAAGACTTCGGCAGGAGGCTGTGTTCTTAATCAGAGATGTTCTCATCACAAGCACTAAACTGTCAACTTCATATGACCCTAATTGCAACAGAGCATGAAGGAGCTGCCACAAAAAGCCAGTGTGACACTTAGCGAGGTCACTGTTTCCATACCTAGTATCTGAGGAACCCCGTTACAATGACTCTCTCACTAAGATGAACATCCACGAGAGGGCCTTGTAATTTAATAAAGACAAACTCAGGTTGATGAGGAACATAGTCACAGAAAAAAACACTGCACCAGTCCTTGCAGTAAAGATGGGGTAACTTTACCACTGCCACAAGACCTGTGGAGACTTATGTGCACATACCTTCTGGCCCTGCATGTTCCAGGTGGCCACAAAAATTCCAATATTCCGATCAGGGAAATATCTACTAAGTTCTTCTGCTCCCAGTAAGGCACCATTCGCCAGAAGGCTGCCTTCCAAATAGCTTCTGTCAACAGAAGACCCATAAAAAAAGCATCTAAGGAAATAGCATGACGGTTGGAATAATGAGTTGTAAAGATTCAATCCTGAGTTAATTAAGAACATACCTTTAGTTCAAGAAAACGGCATTTAGTATTATTTGTATTATTTGCTTACCTAAAGTACCTTATAAAGTTCCAACCCTTCTCGAGTTCATGGATCACATGTAAGAAAACAAAACTGGCGTTTTCAACACCAGGACATGAGTTTGACGTGAGACTGATGCTGCACAGGTTCTGTGATGAGAAGACTGAAGCCATCCAAAGTCCTCAAATCCCCCTAGTACTTACCACAGACACAAAATGAAAAGATTGGTTTGATATCCGAGTATCTTGAAGCAGCCCAGTTTACTTGAAACATGAAAAATAGCTCCACCATTCCCAGTGCTCTGGCACTAAGTTGCTCCTAATCAAGGATTCAAACTGACATTCTTCCTTCAATTCAGCCCATCAAATTAGCTTTCAAGTAAATGAGTTATTGACTCTGAGGTCTAAAAGTATATAAAATTTGAAGAGAGTAGATCTGCCCTGCATCACCTGCCTCTCCAAACACACTGGTTACAAAAGCAAGGGGTATTGGCAAAAGGACTGCAAGTTGAATAAGCATTTGTAATCTTGCTTAAGCTCTGCAAATAATTGTGACAGCATGATGTCAGAGAATGCTGTACAACCCACTGATCTACCCAGCTGCCCACCTGACTCCAACAGCTTTGCAGAAGGAAGTGAAAGAAAACCCCTCATGGCAAACAAGTCACTACCGATCTTCGGGGCTTCTTTACCAGTTACTGACACTTTATCTCAGAATTACTTTCCTCTGCACCACCAACTCCCACTCTTTGGATCAACGATCAGATTTATCCCTCAAGGCCTTGCAGACTGTCGTATGTCTGTAACGTGCCCTTAGCTGAGTACTTGGTATCCTTTACCTTTTAACATGTTTCCTGACCTGTAGTATTACCAATAATACCAGGGGCAGTGTTTGTGTGCTGGCAGGTCTTCACAAATAGAAGGTCTGCAGCCAACACAAGACAAGGATTCGATACACTACCAAGCAGGTTAATACATCCACCTTGGTTCCCTCCAATCATCAACCTAAACTTAACTAAGAATGAAGACAAATGAGTAACCAGAGCAAGAGGTCAGGGCCACACTAGGAGAACGTGCTGAGATCTGAGTGCAGTCACACTCTTCCTCAAGGAATTTCTGGAAAAACTGGAGCAGAGGAGCGCCTGTGGGACACTGAAGCAGTTCACGGTACATGATTTGATTCTGCCAGAAGCCAAAAAAGCTCAACATCTTCAGAGGGCCCTCAGCATCTTACAGGATTGTGACAGCACTGCATGTGCTGCACAATAGTTTCAAGGTAAAATATTTGGGGGGTTTCCCTGCCATTTAACATTTCAGTTCAAGCCCCATGTACTTTTAGATTTGAATAAAACCCCAACTGTTAGCATGCACAGCCGCTGTTTCTTAATCTTCAAAACAGATTACTTAAATAGTAAAAGCAAGTGGACAGCAAATCAAACATATTTATGAAAACAAATACCCAGCTAAAAGGAGGAAATAGAGAACATTTGTACTACTTGCTTCATCTTCAAACTGTTTCCTGTCTCCACAGCAGGTTAAACCACCACACGTAACAACCCCTGTGCTTTACCAGTCAGTGGGAAGTTCCCTGCCTCTGCCCAGCAGGATTCTGCAGAGCAGCCACCTCCCTTCTGACATACCCCAAACCTTGCCACGAGAAGCTGGGGGACATACCTGCTTCGAACATCCTTGGAGCGAATGGGAGTGAGCAGGCTGAACGTAGATTTCATGGAGTCTGTAGAGCAATTATCATAGACCGTCCCATTGCCATGCAGCCTGGTATCGCTCAAGCTGCTGCTTACCCTCCCAAACTTGGGCTGAGAATAATGTCGATAATCCAGACAATCTGAGTCAATCCTATTAGCTGTCCTCAGTGTGTGAGAGGCCACATTGAACTCCATGGGTGGCAGAGGTCGAGCCGGCATTATTTGGGACAGCCGGGGTTTGCCGCCTGCAAACGCCTTCCCCCGCAGAAGCCCACCAAAGGCACTGGAGATCTCAGAGGCTCGTTTCCCCAGGTCAGAGGTGCCTCCTCTGCTCTTCCCCACAGGACTGGTTTCCGAGGCATTTGGTGAACTGTGCAAGGAATTCTGCTGGCAGCACTGATGGCAGGGGCTTGCCCGACCCCTGACGGGAGGGCTCAGAGACGGTTCCTGCAGAGAACCATTTGAGGAACTTGTCTCATTGGGATCAGTCAGACTTTCCTGACTTGTTCTAAACCGCCTCCACCTCCTCCAGCTTTTCTCATCCAGGGATGCCGCACGCTCCAGCCGGGGTTTCCGAGGAGGCCTTGGAGTGACCGATTTAATTTTCACATTAGCTTTGAGTTCACCCGGTAGAAGCTTTTCATGTAAAGAGGTGCCTACACTTGAATGATCTTCAAAGGTAAGCACCCCATTGCCACCAGCCTCCTTCTTTGCTGCTTTGCCAGCTTTTTTCGCATGCAGGTCCTGTACTGCTCCACCTTCTGTGCTCGGAGTAACACATGCCCCCGAGTGCTGTGGAAATCCATTTGGAGTACTCATTCTCACCCAGGAACCAGCTATGGATGCTGCTCCTTAAGAAAAGTTCCTCAGAGCATGATTTCCTTCCCTTGCTTACCCCCGTTAATTCACAGAGCTTTAAGCCAGAAAGACACGGGCATCGAAGACAGCTCAGTCTTTAGTTGAGGATGAAGGGCAGGTATTCGCACAGGCAGATGCATTGTCTGCTGAATTTCACGAGGCGGGATACTTGATTTCCCCAAGAGAAACACACAAAAATGAAAAGTTATGAGCTGCGAACTCCACTCCTTAATCAGAAAGCAAGCTCCTCACAGGACCTCCCTTTGGGAACAATTCAAACCTTAACGTGACCTTGTTAGAAAATGAATGTTATTTTCTGGGGTTTTTCCAGAGCAGAGCACTGAAGCAGCTCCCTCGCTGCTGCGGGCATCACGGCTGCGTGTGGCCTGCTTTAAAGGTTGTGCATCCTGCGAGCGCAGAAGGAAATTAAACCTGTGCCTCAGCCGCAGCTGGCTCCGCTGGCTGGGGGGTGGCACCGGCACAACCCGCCCAGGGCTGCCCGCTGCACCGGGGCCACAGGCCAGGAACTTTCCAGCCACCTCAGCTCCCACCGGGATCTCCCAGCGGGGAGGTCACTGCCACCTCCTCGCTCTGTGCCAAACCCGGGCGCCGCCGCCGGGACCGGGAGAGCACCCGGGGGGCTGTGGGACGGGAACCGAGGCGCTACGGGACAGGGAACCGGGGGACGAGGCCCACTCAGGCCTAGGGGGACACCTCGTTATTGAGCGGTTCCCGCCAACCGCGGTGCCACGCTACTCCCGCACCCAGGGCCGCTCTCCCCCCGGGCAGGCGGGACAGCTCCCCAGCCTCTGCCCCCTCAGGGACCCCAGCCCCAGACAAGCCCCCCTACCCGGCCCCGGTCACCGGGAGCGCACCCCGCGGCCCCGCTCGCAGACCACTGACCTCGAGGCCCGCTGCCGCCGCCCCGGCGGAGGCCAGCTCCACTTCATCCGCTGCGGCCCGGGCCCCACCGGCTGCAGCCGCCCTTCTCTCCTCCAGGGGCCTGCGGTGGCAGGGCGGGCGGCGGCCCCGGCCCGCTCCACCGCCGGGCT
>JAVJGJ010000062.1:6578870-6598947 GCA_035590215.1 Microhierax caerulescens | reverse complement strand
AGGACCGCGCCTCCGTCCCCTCCCTGCGGGGGGCGAGACGTCAATCACCAACCTCACAACCCACGGCTGTCACGATCCACCCTAGATTAAAGCAATATTTAAATAAGCAGCCTAAAGCAAAACATTTTACACTTAAAATTAACAGCTGTTTATATGAAATCTACAGCTTCAATTTGGAACATTTCAGAGAAGATCCCAATGCACAAGCACAAACTCAAAGCCAAAACAGCACAAAATAGCCCCAAATTCATTCCAAACATAGAGAAGTTCCCTCACCCAGCCTGCTAAAGCAATAATCACAAGAAGTAGTAAAATGTGAAAGTGCTCCAGAGCGCAAAATATTTTATTTAAGAATTTACAGTGTCAAATCTTACACTTAGGAAAGATAGCTGCTCCCAGCTCAAAGGAAGCCTTCTTGAATTCAGTTGTTTGGCAGTCTCTACTGAAAGGAGAAAACCAGCAGCAGCCTGGCTGAACTAGAAGAGTGTCTGACTAGGTTTCAATTATAGAAAAGTAAATGACACTCACTGCTGCTGACCACATCTGGAATTGAGCATGGACCATTACGCAAAGGTTTCTAATCCCCCCAAACAGCATTTTACTTCTGCTACATACAAACCTTTTAGGACATACATAAGGCTATCAAGATCTCAGAAAGGTGGAGTTATTCAGGAAAAACAAACAAACAAACAAAAACCAAAACCAAAAACAACTGGGGACCAACACTGGCAATTTCACATTCACATTATTTCTACTCATGGGCAGAAATTCAAGTAAAATCAAATAGTTTGGTGGCAAGTTCTAAATAAAATATGGCCTGATGATTTAATAAATATTTAAAGTTTATTTCTCTCTTTGCAGATAATTCAGATTCTTCAGTGAATATGAATGTTGCATATCATGGTTTTCAAGATTTCCTATATTAAAACCTAAAGATTTTAAAGTCCATCGGCAGAGAAATTCAGCTGTTAGCTATTTAAGACCTTGGTTATTTTAGTAATGGAAATTCAAGAACAGAGTATTATGCTGATTCTGGCACTCAACGGGAAAATACGTAGACAACTTTCAAGCTGTTACCACCTTAATTGTACAGTGCCAGCGGTTTGAGAGAAAGCAAGTAACCGTATTGCACTTAAAAGAACACTCACTCGTCAAATAGTACAGCATCGGCTATTATACAGAGAGCTTCTTTCAGACTATACAATTTGCTTTACAAGTAGTCTAAACCACAAACTACATACATACTAGGTAAGATCCAAATCAAATTAGTATTAGATTACAGTCACAGTTTTCGTTCAATACAGGTCAATTTATTTGGATGAGCTGTGGCCCTCTCCCCCCTTCAAAAACAAACCAGCGTGAGGCGTTTCCCAGATGAACATCTCCAATTTCACACACCGACAAACCAAGTCCTGTTTGATAAGCATTACAATTGTGCATGGTCCTCTTAAGGCCACAGAGTGTTCCGTTACAATGTGGACATGTTTTTCCCCCGCTGGGAGGGGAGCATCCTTCAGAAATTAAGGAATCCCTGAAACTATGTCTTTGAAGGTCACACTAGTAGGTTTAAAATAAACTTAAGAAATAAATTGCCTATGCAATTTACAGATAGTTTTTGTAACAGACAGCAACTATTTCCTCCCTTGTGTCTATTCTTTATCACAGCAAAGCTATTTCTAGCCACATTTCTTAAAAGGAAAAAGTTACATATATTTCATGTTTGGTAATGATTTGCGTAGATGAGGTGCAAGCAGGGAGACCCACGATAAAAATCACCCGTCATCAAATTTCCATCATGTCAACTGCAGCTAGTACTGATACCATGTGCCATAAGATTGAACAGTTCTTCGCATACTCAGAACGCAAGTGAGAATTCCAAACACAAAGCCATTGTATTCTACTTCAGTGTTGGATACTTCCTCTGTCCAATTCTTCCCAGTCTTGAACTTCCAGTGACTGCAGGAGACTGAAAAAGGAGAACAGGAATAAAAAAAATGTTTGGTGGATGTCGTACTGGAGATAAAAATACAAAAAGGTGCAAATAAAGTTTTGAATGCAAACCTGTTCACTTAAACTGGTGCTAGACTTCTCTACGTGCATGCGTAACACTCTACATGCAACAGTCCCAATTAAGCTAGTGAAACATTAAATCATGGTTTTGTTCAATAGTTTTGTTATAAGTAAGGCTGAGGCTTTTACTCACTTGTGCAAATTGAGAAGGATTGTAGAACGGTACTGTTCCTGCTGCAGGCCCCCCCGAAGGTGGTACAGTGGCAGGCTAGAAAGTAGATAATACTCCAGTTACAGAACTGCAGAGCTTCAGTGCTTCTCAAGTGTGGTTTGCTTAGTCATACAGAGCAAATATTCACAGTAATAATGCCAACAATATGGACAGAGCAGCACATTGTAACAACTGCCAGAAGTGCCGGTACAGTTTGCATCCATATCTTTAATATTACTTGCTTAATGTAGGAATTGGCAAAAAAATGTCACATGCATAAACTGTAAATAGCTCTGAAAATCCAAAGCATGCAAAACCAAAACAAGACACCGGTGTGACTTCACTGAATTAGTACCTTCTGCTTTTGTTAGTAGACCTTAGGACTTGCCCCAAAATAAACATTCTACATCAAGCTTTGCTTTACTAAGAAATACCAGACAGAGTTTGTGTCACCCCTTTATGGTGACCCCACAGTACTAGAACTTACAGCAGAGATGAAGCATTCCTTTAATTCCTACAGGGACTTTTGCAGATGAAACAGGCTATGGTATTATTACCAATTTGAGACAGGCAGCAATAAAATAACAATGCTTTACTTGTATGAGTCTTTTTAGGAGTTTTTTTGATTGGTTTTTTTGTTTGTTTGTTTAAACTCAACTGACTACTCTGGTGTCGCAGGGAAGAGCTGACCAAAATTATTAAGTGAATCTCTCAGGAACATGAACATAAACAAAAAGCATGCCTGGATTACATGCATTCTCATGAATACAAAAAAATTTAAGACCCTGTTTGAGTGTTAAAAGGAACACTACATCATTAGTTACTTTTAATGTTATTTCTGTGAAATGAGAAGAGGGGAAAATGACTAAAAGTAGCATTAGTAAGTATTTGAGCAAATGCAAAATGAAGAGGGGAAAATAAGTTAACATAAATGAAAATGGCCAGCCACATGTACCTGATTAAAATGCTGGCTTACTTCACGTGATAATGAACTCATTGAACTAGAGCGCGAAAGCTACAAAACAGCAAGAACACACAAATACAAAAAAACACAAATAAAAAAGTCGTCATGCATGTCACTGCCCCAAGCTTTCAGTTGTTTTATTTAACTTTAAAAGTGTCACTGCCAAAGGTTAAACCAACTTCAAGTTAAAAAAAAAATGTAAAGCCAGAAGTTAGTTTAAATCAAAAGGACTTCTTAAAGCACAAAATTATGTAGATATAGAAAACATTTAGTAGGAACAAAGGCGATGTTACTCTGCCTGCACGTAGCAATCTATTCTCCTTGTGTCTTGCACTTAATATTAGTGAAATTATATGCATGCATGGAGGCAAAAAGAGATCTTCACACTGCTATGGACGTTTTATTCTGAAAAAGGCTTGCAAAAGTCTTAGAAAAAGGAGAACACACCACAGAATGTAGGAGATGGAGGCTGAACTTCTTGTATGGGCTTAGAGGTCTTTTCAGTACAATTTTGAAAGCAGTCACATGGTTCTATCTTGGCTAGTCATTGGCAACTCAATCAGTTACTTGTTGTTTTAGATGGCCCATATTAAGTCCACTATAAATTCATGGTTGAAATATGCTGCAAAAGTCATTAGCTAACTACTCTGAATCAAGCCTTACCTCGCCTGATTGGGAGCCATCAGGGTTAGAAACACAAAGTCCAGATCCAGGAGGAAGGATTGCAGGGTTTAAATACTGAAGAAAAACAACGCACTTTTATTTATCTTTGTTACAATGATGCTATTTCACATTTCTGCTATATTGATGCCACTGAAGCAAAATGTTACAATACATCAAGCCAGGTGAAATACGCAGTGTATGGCTCTTCCTACGTTCTTTGTCCCTTTCCTGACACATACTGCACCCACTAGAACCTGCAGCTCTGCCAGATGAGCAAATACAACTTCTCAGGGGCTTCCCACTTCAGTTTCCCTTCTCCAGTTCTTTAACTAAAATGTTATAAACATAATCCCTACAACAACATACTCTGTACGTACAGTGGCAATGAAAGTATTGTTCTGAATCATGAGGGGTTTTAAATCAGAAGTTTAAATTATATATACAATACATTCTTTCTAACCCACCTCTGGATCAACAGTTGCAGCAGGATCTGTGTTGGTTTGATTTGCAGCTGGTGTGTGCTCTGCTGCACCACTCCCTTCCAGTGGCTGGGGTTCCCCTGGAACTACAAAGGAAACAGTTCAAACACACCACATGAGGGCATTTGATTTCATGGAACGAGAAGGAGGGACATCAGCAGAACTGAATGTCTGCAACACCAATCTTCTCCCAAGAAAAATGTAATTTAAAGAGGATAGTGTCAGTGTCTCTAGATGCCCCAATCTTGTTACAAGTCTGCAAGCAGGAGATGCATACAGTTCATACAGATAACCTTGGTGCACCACAGCACATAGTGAAAGCAGGAAAATAAAAAAAAGATGGTAAGCAAGTGTGCAGGTAAGACCTCTCCCCTTCTTCTGCCAAATAGCAATCTTGGAACTAAGAACTGGTGTCAGAAGTGAGCACAAGATACTGAGCAACAGAGGAATACTGCACCATTCAAATTTTGCTATTTGGATGGCCTAGCCACACTGCAACAGGGCAGGGGGACGGCAAAAAAAGAGAACCCCTTTACTTGCAGCATGCAGAGCTGAGATTTAGTAACTCATTTGTTTTACTGCAGTTCTCAGACTGATTCTACTTCTAGAATAAATTGGAGTTAATAAGATGGAACATTCTTAAATGTTCATTAAAGGCTACATAATACACACGCAGTCAAAAGTGACTTAGAAAACGACATAACCATATAACCTCCTTACAATTTCATCTACTTATGACACACCTGAGTTTGGAACAAACATATTTGCAGGAATTGGCATTGGTGCCAAGGGGGCAAATAGGTCTGATGGTGCAGGAAGAGCACCGCTTGACTTGGTTCCACCTGGATTCAGGACATCGACATAACGGGCTCTGCTTCCAGCTAAAACAGAAAAATCCAGAAATAACAAAAAAAAGCCTTGTGTTAGTCATCCCCACATCTATTACAAACTGTTTGCTGGTTAAGCCATCTTTCCAAACCAGAAAATAATGCTCCAGGGATGCAAACAGTAATACCCAAGTCACAGTACAGCTGGGACACCAATCTCAGTGCAGAAGCTAGGCACAAGCAAAGCCAGCAATAGTTGCAGCTCCATGATATCACTGAGTTGCCAACTGTTCCCCAGCCAGCTCCAGAAAAGCCAAGACTTCTGCCTTCACATTTTATGCAAGACAAAAAACTTTAGATCTTCCATACTTCAAGCATCAGTGTTGCCTGTTACCTGCTCTTCTGGAAAACATGTTGACAGGGGCACTAGGTGGGCCTCCAGGTCCAGGTGGAGCAGTCTGAGGAACTTTAGGAAATCCTGTCGGAGGTGGTGGTGGAGGCTTACTCTGCATGGAGGAAAAAAAAAAAAAAAATCCAACCACATTGTTGACTGAGAGTTTTAAACCAAGTATCCTTCTGACTTCTTACTTATTCCAGAGCACACAAAAATGGGTATACAGGCATACATCTTGTAGTGCAGACCAGTATTCCCCATCTTCCATCTAATAACTAAAGTTAAGGCATTTCTGCAACCCACCTACATCACTCTAAAAGGAAACATTTACAACGATGGTTGTTATCATTTGGGTTTTGAGACAGATCCTTGAATGACAAGGATGGACAGGTTGTCTATATGATGTATTACATTTTCAAAACTATAGACTCCTCCTACCTTTTTCCCCCTATATTCTGTTTGCAGCAAAATAACAAGCAACTGTCTAGGCTGCCAACCTCTATGAAGACATACACCAGACTAAGTTTAGAGCAAATTCCCTTATAAATTCAATTGCAGTTACTGGATCCACACCAGCAACTGAAGATATAATTGGTACCATAAGGATGCAGACCATAAATAGATGTAACCTGTTTATTAGTTTCAGGAACTGGCACATTTTAATCCAAATTCAGTAAAAGGCAGCTCTTTAAGAGCCCGTAACAGATTAAAGAAAACTGTGAGCCAGTACAGATTTTAGTTTTCCACTTGGACAAATAATGAGTACTTATATTTTTACCTCTTCTTCTGGTTCATCCAGATTAACCCAGCGCTGTTTCTGTTCATCCCAAACAATCTACAAGAAAATCACAGTCAAAGATTAGGAGTCAAACAAAGCTGTTAAGCCAACTCGTAACAATGTATTTTAAAAAGCCAGTCTTGGAATAAGCATAATCTTGGAAGTTTTACACACATTTATTTACTTGTCAAAACAATGTCCATCTGCCATCCAGGCAAACATTCTGAACAAAGGAAAATGTATAAAGGTTTTTGTGATTTAGGGGCCTTACTGATTTGTTCTTGTCATCTGGCAGGTGAGCTTCATTCTTTCCTTTTCCCATCAGCCAGCGAAACCAGGTTCCACCAGTCTACAAAATAAATTCGTCTATTCCATTAATCCTCTCCACACTGCCTTTACAGGCAGATTAAAAGAAACATTCATGCAACAATTCATTTTCTGTTGGGGACTTGAACTCTGAGTCCAGAGCCGCCCCTAATAAAAAGAAACAGCTTAGTCAGGACCTCTTAAATCAGTATCCTAGACCAGGAGTTACCACATATACTAACAAATCTCCTCCAGCTCTGGCTACTTTTCTTAGAAAGCTTACCTTTCTAGGTGCTGGTTCCTTTTTTATTTCTTTTTTATTCTCTTTCCCTACAGGCACAGAGGGAGGAGGAGAGGGCTGTTTTGCTGCAGAGTTGGATCTCTCTCGTCCCACAGAATGAGCAGAGGATTCCGAAGTTGTTCGGGATCTTCGCCCATAGCCCTATATCACAAATGCATAAGTACAAAGCTGTCACTGCTGGAGTGATGGATTACATTTCATCTTGCTAGACAAATTCCTTCTTTGAAGAGTTATTAAGAGGAAGAGATACAAAAGCACGCAAAAAATAAACATAAATAAGAACAAAGATTTAGTGAAAGAAACAGCAGCCTGCTCATGGCATACCATATGTGCTGAAGACTGAGATGCAGATCTGGATCTTCGTCCTGGTGCCTGGTTAAATATAAAGCCAGGGCACACGTAATAAGCAAGCAGCTAAATATCTGACACAATATTCACTTTTTATCAAGAATTCCCACACAATTAAAGATATTCAAGCTGGTTATTTGGGTACTTCTATTTCCTCTGACATATACGAGGTGCAGAAAAAGAGCTGAAGTCTGGCCAAACAATCGCATAGTCATGTAACTAAAAGAGTTAAATCAGGGCACTGCTGTGCAGGCTAACCAGCCAACAAGAGGAAAGATAAAAATGCTGCACCAGGGAATGGTTGCTGCATTTTTTTCACCCTCCAACATTTGGTGGTTGTTCTAAAGTTTGTATAGCAACTCAAGCATAAAAACAATTCACTGTTTCTTCTAGAAGTATGGTTAATTTCTAGTTAATGTCTCCTCATCCTTTAATCAGTTGCCAAATGCATCCCTATTAAAAATGTTTATATTTATCCTTTCAAACGATTGTCACTTCAGGAGACTAACTTTCAAGGAGAGGCCAACTTCAGTGATACTTAAATAGTGAAAATACTATGTATTTTAAAAAAGGGGTTTGGGATTTTCATAAACACCTTCTACATTTCCAGTCATGATCAAGTGGCAGTTAATGCTGGGCTTTTAAACCTCAGTCACAAAACTGTTCTCTTGGGCCTGCTTGCCTCACTTGCTGATATATGCTACAAGTTCTTCTGGGTATATAAAGAATCATTTTGGGAGGTGGGAGAAGGTGGCAGGGCAGAGAAACTCTTCAGACAACAGCCTGATATCCCCCCTCCCCGCTTTTTTTTTTTTTTAAAAAAATGTTTTTAAGAGAAGAAAATTAGGGCTAAAATTGTTCTACTAGTTCTTCATTATTTATTCTATTGAAGGGGAAGATCAGTGGGAAAGAAAAACTAATCCTCAAGTCTTTCTGACGAGCAAGACAAAGCCCTGATATACTCTATTTGCAAAGGTCTGTCATGCAGCTGACACTTGCTGAAAAGATATATGAAATAGATACCATGCTAGCCATTCTGCCATAGAAATCCTCCTCTCTCTGTTCAGGGAAAGAGCTTTGTGAAGGAGACTCCCGGGGAATTCTCTGTGTGCCTTAAAAAACAAATTACATTATGTTAGTGACAAGGAGGGGATGAGACAGACACATAAAACCAATAAAAAAAACCACCAAAACCAAAGCACCCCCAAATCCCACAACACCACAGCACACGAGCTTTCACTAGTTAGGAATTCTGTGACAGAAAGAACCTGGTCTTTTAAAGAACATGAACTGCAGTTTCTAGTATTCTTTTTTTTCCTTCTTCATGGGTATTACGTTAGTTCTAATCACAGGTTAGGGCAGGCTGAGAGACGCAACCACCTGTTTGGAGCACTTTAAGGTTCCTCACGTCTCTAACAGAGCTCTGCCAAACTTGTGTATGCCTGCCATCTCATGTGTTATGTTCTGCTGTCACCGAATCAAAACTTATCAGGTCCCAGACGCTGATGCTCAGAGGCTCCAGCCACAGACCCTTCAAACAGAACTGCCAGTCCCTGTGCACTCAGTGATTACTGTTAGGGTCTAAATCATGAACTGCCAAGTCTGACCTCTCTTTCAAATTAAGCCAAATAAGCAGGATGAGCACTGTAACTTTGCACAGATGTTTCTCTACCATCACATGGTTTAAATTTCATTACCCAAGACTTGACTTACTATTTTCTAAATATTGAGATATTTTGCATTTTCCCTCAAAATACTTCTTTCCCCTTATAAGGAAGGAAAGCTGTTTACTAAGATCCCAGACCTGTTTCCGGGTTTATCTGCTCTTCTGACCGTGGTTCAATTTCTTGTGATGGTCCTCCTGGTGGTAGTGCTGACCCTAAATACAGGGGTGATGGTTCATTTCCATATGGATTTGAAAATCCTGGAGGTGCAAAGCCAGGTCCTGGACCAATAGGCTGAGAAGCCACTGAATAGAAAGGGACACTTCGGACAGCTTCTTGGTCACCAGGAGGAATCATAGCAGCTGACCCATCAAGGGCAGCCTGAGGTACTGCAGTGCACAAAAAAAGAAATAAGGAGTTACAACTAAAAAGAAATTCTAGTATGTGAACCTTTTACCCTACAAATAAAATGACATAATGCAGAAGTGAAATCTCACTGTTTCTACCACCCTCTTAAGCAGTTTCCAGAAACTTGCTTAGGAAAGTTTATTTTCTCTCTGTCACGAAGAAGGATATGAAACACTAACCTGAAGGCATCAGCTGCACACTTTGCATCTGTTGAGCCATATTGGGTAATAAGGATGCTAACAATGCATTTTCAGCACCTGGACCCATGTCACGGCCAACTCCTGCTCCATCACATTGACTAGCATGGTCTAATTCAGAGCTTGGTGTACTACATGCATATGGTGGTGGGGTGGATCTGTCTGTGTTATAAGCTATTGCACCCTCCTGCACAAAAAAGCAAGATCTTATTAACTGTACCAGACATTCAGTTCATAACCAAGGGAACATACAGCAAAGTAAAACTTCAGAGTAAAAACAGCACACAGGGTTTTTTTAGCATTTAGTCAAAAAAAATGAACTGTCAGCCATTTGCAGGCCAAGTTCAACAAATCATTTGAAGTTTTCTTGGGAAGTTTTGTTTGGATGTTTTTTCAAATGGAAGCTTAGTTAATTAGCTCAAGGTTCAAATTTTTAACAGATCTCTAAATACATGGCAATTATTTCCACTCTGTTACTGATTAGTTAGACTAATTCAAACACAACTTTTTTTTTTCCTGGCAAGCAGAACATCTGCTTACAGCAGGAATGATTACAACCTAATAAGCCTTGCAATTCCCCTTGCATTATGGTACTAAGAAATGCCTGTCTTGTATAATGTACACTACCCTTTAACTATTTGGTATTAAATCTTAGGGCACTGAAGTGTGGTAAATCCACTTAAATCATAACACTTGCACTTCACAACATGAATACATCCATAAGGTCACTTAATATGTTTCTTCGATTAGCAGTATAAGCAAAACCACTTTAAAAATTGGATTTAAACTAATCCTTAAAAGAGAATACTTCATGTTGAATAGTACATTCTGTACCTTGATCTGTCCATCCACATGTCGAAGCGTTATTAACCATGAAGGTTCAATAAAAGATTCCTGTTCTGGTTTTTCTTTTATTTGTGGGTCAAACAGGCGTAGTTGTGATGACATCTAGAGAACGAATCATTGTAAAGTTTAGGTTAACTAGACAACAAAATGCAACTTTAACCACAGGTTACCACCTACAATACGAAGCCACAAATACTTCACTCTTCCTTATGTTACCTGGATTAGCTGGCCAATAAGTACAGGTGAATAGTAATGTGGATCTTTAAGGACAGTTCTAGAAATGACTTCACAATAATGGAAAGCCTGAGCAGCAAGTCCCATTTCAGCTAGTCGGCAAGCGTAGATGAATTTGAAAACCTATGGAATGCAAGGAGGTGAAATAAACTAAGTGATCAGAACATTTGTAGAAGTATCAAATGAAAGCCAATCTGTCACTTCAGCTGAAAGCTCAGATATCCCATTATCACATCTGTACTAGGCAGGAAAAGAAAAATAGGGAAAAAGCATTCAGTTCTGCTCTTCCACCCAGTGTATCCAATGGAAGTTATCTATTTATCTAACAGCCAGTACCAGCAAATTCTCCTGGATTTTTCTTCAGGAATATAGAGTTACAATAACAACAAAACTTAAAATTCAGAAGTTTAGAATACATCTATGAAAAATGTAAAAAGTAGATTTAACTGACAACAGGAAAAAAGCTATCTTGCACTACATTATCCATTAGCAGTTCATGTTACAATGGATAAAATATTTGCTATGCTGAATACAGAACATGAGAGATTAAAACCTCATAAAACTTGCCAACCTCCCCCCCAAACCTGAAACAAACAGCTCTTCACCTGGAAATTGGGCAAACAGCCAGGCTGAGTTCCTAGTGACTGTGCATATTCATAAGCTTCTGTTCTTTGAATGGCTTCATTAGTAGCAAACTTAAAAAATGGCAAACTATTCAGAAACGGGAGAGGAAAAAATTATTTAACATTGAGATTATATATGCTGACAATAAATACAGATCCATCAATCAGAAAGGAAGTCAGAAACATCGCTCTTAAGACACATAGTAACTCCTAGAACAAGGACAGGGCATCAAATATATATCTCAAAACCAGCTGTGGCTAGTGATGATAAGGGCAGCAGTGCAACACAGTCTGTCAAGCCATTAAGCTTTCATTTTTTCATCTAAAAAATTGTGTTACAAAAAAAAAAAAAAGAGGCAAACCTATGATTTGATCCAATTAGGACAAGCTTTGTTGTCTTCCTTGTGTAAACTCCAAAACCAACTTGGGCCATAAGGTAACAAAAGTGAGCAGCATCCAGCAGGCCTTTAGAAGCTGTAGAGAAATATGTGACAGAACTCAGGATATTTCCTCTTGGGTGCACACTGTAATTCAGTATCCCGTATTGTTTTGGCTTTGCATTCAAATACCTTCACAATAGAGACACACCCATATAAAACTGTTCCACTTTACATTTCACACAGCAATTGATTGTTAAAAAAAAAACAAAACAATAAGCTGAGTAATTAAAGCTTCCAGAAAGCTTTTCCTTCAGTCATCACCCTGTTCATTCCCCAAGAGTTACCAAGAGTGTCTCCCATGGTAGCAATGGTCCTGGATTCCAAGTCCACATTATTGGTCAAGTTGGATAACACCATTGCTAGATGAGGCCTCCAGTCTCCCCATTTCTCATCTCCACAGCACTAAAATTAGAAGAATTACTTAGTCAAATCAGTGACTGGAGCTCTGCATGGGTGTTTCAACCTAAAAAGGACCAAAACAACTTATCTGACATTCTAGGAAAAGCACATGGAAAGATTACTGTTGTGAACTACACTACTCAACTGCTGTACCTCTTTAGTCTCAACTGCAGCTCACACTTGCATCTTACCGTGGATGCAGCTGGCATCCTTCCAGACATGAGCTGGTAAACAGTCTGCAGAGGGTCATTAATGGGGAGACTGTTGGCAAATCTACGGAGACATTATACAGAAAAACAAAACACAAACATAGGGTAAGCAGTTAAGATGTACTCAAACACTCAGTGGCAGTTAATCTAGCTTAGTTTAAGGGAAGGAAGTGCTGTTTGCAAATACTACACTGAATTAAGCAATTGCCCAGTGGATAATGTTCAAAAGCAAAATGTTACTAGTTAACTGGATCTGCCACTCTGACACAGGGTAGTCCAAGCCAGGAAAAATCTCAGGATTCTTCCCAAGCCAGCCAAGTAGACTTGGTACGTGATTTCACAAGCTCAGGAAGCTCAGTTTTTCTGTCTACAAAAGTGTGCACAAACATCTGCTTCTTCCAGGCAAGGAGAATGAAGCGTACAACAGAACTACCTGGCTTTAACAAAGTTGACAGCTGGGTTTTTGCACAGTTTTCTAAAAGCCTGACTAACAGCACCTGTTAAGCAAGCCCACATAGGACATTGTTCAAATACCCCTTAAATGGGATGAGTGGCATAGAATAACTTCCCAGATTTATGGCCAGAAGGCCCCAGAATAAAAAGTAACAGAGAACAACTGAATATACAGGTAAAATGAAAGCATAATTCTTGCATGAGCTACTAAGGATAACTCATGCTTTTGACATTAAGATTTCTGAGCACCAAATCTCTACCTCTAGCAGAATAGGTAGTCATATTGTACTAATCAAGAAAGAAAAAAGTACCTGGTCATAACTCTTGCATGTGTTCTGCTGTCCATTTTGCTGGCAAGTAGCAGAGCATGACCCCATAAACCATGCTTCATTGCAGACTCCAAAGCATCCTAATTAATATAGAAATTAGTTTCCTGGAAATAGCTTAACATACTATTCATATCAACAATGATTGTTTTACAGTAGTACTTTGTGACTGAATGAATAAGTATTTGTTTAGATCAAATGCTAACGCATGAATATAATTTTGTTTTATATTATAAACTATAGGGCATAACATTCTTCCGTATCATTGTAGGGCAGTTCCATGAAACATCATACGCTCTGCAAGCTGCAAAAATTATTTTAACTGATACCTAGAGCTGTACGATTTGTGAAAAGTAAGTAAACAAAATAAGATGCATGCAGTATTTGGAACAACAGTATAAGCATTCACCTTCTTGCGGCCATAGAGCAGCAACTCCCTAAATTTCTCTGTCTCTTTCTCAAGACTGTCAATTGTGTTTATAAGACTATCAGTGAGAAATGAGAGCTGGGCTTCACCAGATTCCTCTTCCACTTGTTCCAAAGCCTCATTAGTGAAATCAATCAAATTTGCTTCATTTGGTGACTTTCCAGGGAGCCACACTGTTTTATGATCTCGGAGCAAAAGTTCAGCCAGGTCTGTTCCCACAACAGTCTACACATGTAGAGGAAAAAAAAAAAACAACACACAAAAAAAAAAAAAACTCTTACTTCAACATTGCCTTCATTTTATTTGTCACCTCAACAACAACATGTGAGTATCAGCACCTCTCAGCACCTGAGGACAAGTGACCAGTTTACCTGTTCCATCAATCTGTGCACTATTCCAAGATAAGTCACTTTATTACTGTCTTTTACATAAATACCACTTTGCCTATAAAATATTTTAGGATAGATAAACATTCAAGCAGTGAGACATACCCCATTCTGCCTGCACAACAGTACAATAAAGTCCCAAAGCAGACTTGCAGACTCTTTGTCAATTAGATTATCATTCTTAAAGCACTGTGAAGCTTTATTTTGTGCAAAATTAATAACATCTACTTTATGGGTGTCATCCCTGGAAAAAAAAAAAAAGAAAGTTTTTAATGAGACAAATGCAAACATTCAGATTATTGTGATTACTATGAGGAACAAATTTAAAAGCTTATGTATTATTTAAGCAGGTGAAAAGTCACAAATATTTTAAATTAGTTTAAATCCTGTAATTTGAAGACAATGATGAAATTAATTTTGAATGCATTAAAGTTATTTCTGAAATCTGTAAGAACATACTTAGCAAGAGGACCAGGAAATGCTCTCATCTCTTCTTGCTCTGGAGAATGTTGTAAAATAGTCTAAAAAACAAATAGAATCCATAAGAAATTCTTGTAACTATGAAATTTGCTTTTTAACAATAAAACCCCAGACCTGAACATAACCCACAGTGTAATCAAGCGTATTGCTCTTAACAAAATACATATGGTAACTTGCAATTTGCACAAGGATAATAAATTACGAAATCTCCTTTACATGGAAGTCATTCCGTAGCAAAATACAAAAATCTTCTTCACATCTCCTTAATCATAGAATCAAATCATAGAATCACTTAGGCTGGAAAAGATGTTTAAGAACATGGAGTCCAACCATAAACCTAACACTACCAAGTCCAATAATTTTCATGATGCTGTTCTGGTACTTTTGTACAACTCTACTCCTTTATAGTGATACTTTAACAACTAATTCTACCCTCATCACATAAACCCATCGTTCCATATATTTTACATTAACTGAGTATTGCATTTCTTTGTCGTGGCAAAGAAGAATGAAAATATATCCATGATATTTAAACCCCAGTCCATCTAGATGACACGCAATCCTCAGCCCTGCAGAGGATGTATGAGGACAATGTTGTCCCTATGACCCACAATATACAGAAATAAACCAACACAACTCCCAGCTCTTCTAGGATGTAAGAATTTTACCTGAACAAAATTATAAGGAGCTGGATGATCTGATCATGACTACCTCATCTCTCAGAGGAAAAGAATTTTTAAAGTTACTGTTTTACTTATGGTTACAGCCCAAACAGATAAAAGAACCATGCGTTCACATATTAAAAAAAGTCAGGAAGCTATAGACACAAGTTCCCCACCCCCTTTCCACCACCACCTCCCTTTTTTCTTTTAAACTTTACCTCCATACTGTGTATTTCAACCAGAGCTGGCTGTCCTTCTGAAGGCAGGTTTGGCAGCGCTTTTATTAGGAAGCCCCCAGGACCAAACCTTGCGCAGATATGAGGCACTGAAAATTTCTCAGGTGTTGAGGGCCTTAAAGGTGCTGTAATTGGA
Source organism: Microhierax caerulescens (assembly GCA_035590215.1). NCBI lineage: Eukaryota > Metazoa > Chordata > Aves > Falconiformes > Falconidae > Microhierax > Microhierax caerulescens. Next base: position 6,583,540 of record JAVJGJ010000062.1, on the reverse strand, counting down.
AGAAAAGCTAAAATAAGAACAAGTACCCTGTTTTGCAACTAAGTAAACTTGCTGATGGTATTTATCCAATTCAGTAATCCTGCAATACTAGTGAAAAACCCCTGCCATTCAATTTAGCTAAACTTTATAAGCTACAATTGATCTGTTCCATTATAGTCCCAAAGATTTTCTGAAGATTTGCAATAATAAGAACAAAACTAGACTATAAAACTTAAAAATCCACTTATTTTTTCTATGCAGGGGCTTCGATTGTTCGTATCAGACACATTTCTGTGATCTCTGTACAGATATATGGCACATCTTCAAAGAGCTAACGATATACTTCAACATACTTTGGGAAAAAGCTTTCCAAGAGAAACCATTGTTTTTTTCCACACCAAAAGGACAAGAAAAAAAAATATGGAAAAATCTGAAGTTTAAGTTAGAGTTTTAATCATTCCCCATGAAGCACAAGCAGCACAGTTAAAAATCTACCTAAAAAGACATTTACAAATAGAAGTAATGCAGCATTTCATAGCAAACACTGTCTAGCTGCTACTGTTTTGTGATATACCCAGGTTTCAGCAAGCAAGTTATCCTTAACAGAAAAGGAAACAAAACTTTGTTCACGTGCACATACACTGTAAACCAGCATTTTTTTTTCCTGTTAACATGCTCAATGAATACAAGAAAGGCAACTCATACACTACAAATACTAACAGAAGTGCAAACTACTACTGGCAGACAACCTCACAAGCACAGTGCCTTCCCTCCTCCTTCCCCAAGGGTGCCAATACCTTGTTCTACAGCTGACCATCCAGTTTCAGTCGGGTAGCCATAATCTGTAAAAGGCTGTTGTCCATCAAAGTTAGCAGCATATCCGCCATATGGATAATCTGTGTGGAGCGACACTGCCTGTGCAGTAGTTTCATACGTATTAGCCGTTAGATCGTGATTACTTCTATACAGCTGGCTCTAAATAGATCATATTAGTAATTGTTAGCAGAGAGCGTGAAGTTACACAAAGCAAGCAATACTGCAAGCATGACTCCAGACTGTAAGCATTCCCCCACCCAGCTGAAATCCTTTACACCATTCGTAAACCAGGCTTACTACATCACTGCATTTGAGAAAGCTACCCTGCAAGACACCTGCAGCAATGGGCTACAGAAGATAATTAGTATCTTAGCATTCTCACTTAGTGTTTTTTACTACCATTTGAACTGTTCACATGCAAGTATGTTCAGTTCCCTCGCAACAGAATGTCTATATGCCTGTGTGTAGAATAACATCACAGAATGTGCTGCAGGTTCAAGTGTTGCTGTATCAGCAACTATGGATCAGAACCAACATTCACCTCTGCTGTAACACTTTGACAGAAAATCTCAACTGATTAAAATGATGGATGCCTAAATGATCTCCAGTACTACTTTCAATATTACTAAATGAATCTGAATTCAGACTGAAAAACCACCTAAACTTCCAAGTAACATGATGAACCAACACATGAGACTACAGCTAAAATGACACATTCCACTAGCAAAGACTGTGCCTCAAAAATAGCTCAAACATTCTCTGTGTTCTTTGGGTATTTGTACTTATGGCATAAGTAGATGAGTGATCAGTTAGGTTTGGGTTTTGCTTTTAAAGTCAAAATAGCATCATACAAATACGGAGTTAGTCTTTTAACAGATCCCAAGTTCAGTAATAGCATTCATGCGTGTGATGAGAAAAACAACATAACACAAAGCCAAACACATTATCAACTACAGCCAAGCACAGTAAGGGCAAAGTTCTCACAAACAGCAAATGGATTCAGTAGAGGAAATTTTCCATTTCTCTGTGTGTGGCAACATGCACAGCTGAGTGCTGATTTTGGTTAAAGTTCTCTTGACAACTGTGATAAATATTAAGTTCAAAACTATATTATAAAACAGCCTTAACTTACAGAATAAAAGTTTTCAAGCTAAACCCAGAAATATTTCCGTATTTCTAATGCTTTACCCACCCCCCAAAATTGAGAAAGACCCAACTCAACTGAAAGAGTACTTGATGTGACCATTTGAAACTCACTTGTTGAGAGCGAGAGCTGAAACTACTCTGGTGACTGTGAACACTGCGGGAACTACGGAGACTATGACCAGAATGCTCACTGTGGACACTGCGCCTGTCAAATTCATCACCATAGGGATCTCTATGGGGTTCAGATTCATCATCAAAACTTCCAGTAAAACGAGGATCATACCTCCAGTTATCTTCATACCGGTCATGTCTGAACAAAGAAATATACAAAGAAAAAATGAACAGAGCCACCCATATCCCTGAGGGAGGTGACTTCACTGCGTATCAGTCCAGAAGAGAGCTATACCTAACTTCAGAAGGGCTTTTAGATTATTCCCTACAGTGAGGTTTTCATTACAGAAACTTATGTTTCTTTAAGAAGTTTATCCAGAATGTTCAAGATCAAGACCAACATCATACTCAAGAGACTGTTCTGGGAAAACCCATAGAATGTTCACCTGATCTGAAAACAAGTCCTACTACCTTAAATCCTTTTAAGAGTGACATGACAGCTTATCCGTTTTTCCTCATTGACCTACATTAAAGCTACAGAAAGGACTAGCAACATTTATCTGTGAAATATGTGTAATACTGCATTTCAGTAGTCTGTTACAGGATGCATCTACATTCCTAGAGAGTATTGAGAGGATTTTACTTACAAAGCTGCACGATACCTTGGAATTCTGATGCTTGATACAACTATCACAACAGTTCATAAATTCTGAAGGCTTTGGGGCAGATCTTCAGCAAATATAGAGCATTTCTATTAGTGCAAAGGCAAAGCCTCAGCCTTTGCCTTAACACTTACTGCCATAACTTAATTTTCTGGTGACACATTTAACTATGAGGGACTCAGCCCTGAAGAAATGAATATCAGATTCTCCAACTTGACTCAGACATACACACTAGTTCTCTGACTGTTGTCAGTGCCTAGGCTGCATGCTACCCTAGGTCTGGAATGGGCACAGAAAGAATATGGATGGAATGGACAAACCTATTGCCATATGGATACGCTTCTCTCTTCTGGTAAGGGTTGTGTTCAGCATCATACCAATACCTCTGATCATAACTTCTAGGATCTCTGTATCTGGGGTCATAAGCTGATGCGTAACGTTCCCAGCGACTTGGATCTTTGGAGAACAGAAAGAAATGGTTTAGGTATTGGAAGCCGTTGCCTGTAACCTTTATCTACTCCTTTCTCTTTAATTACATGCTGATTTGGTCCTGAAGCATATAGCAAAACCAAAACAATGTACCTAAAGCTACATAAATATGTCCACTCATTTTTAGTTAAAAAAAAAAAACCAAAACAAACACCACCCCCCAAAAATAGATTTCACACCTTTCAGAGAAATATTATTATAGCTAGCTAGATACACTTGAAGAGACAGTGTTTATCATCAGACAGATAGATCTTTTCTAACAACTTTAAAACTTGATCATAACATGTTAATAACTCAAAAAATATTAACAGAATCTCTGTTTCAGATCAGTCTTCAGAGCATCATGTCTCAGGATGTGGACAGACGTTGCTTAAAATCCTCCCAGGCACTATACAAGCAATTTTCTTCAGATTACCAATGCCAGTATGTCTCTGTGAGCATTCAGATAATTATGGACAAAACCAAAGTCTACTCATCAGTCAATTTCTGTTTACATCCACCTAAAATTTGCTTTAGAGGTCTGCCTGCATGTTACACACCAAGGATACACCGCAGTGAGCAACAGGCTTGCAGCACATTGAAGAAAACTATTCTGTAGATTTCCAATGGTGTGCTTTCACAATGGAAAGGCAAAATGAAGGCTGATAGTGAGGAAAAAAATTAAATCTATTTTCTACTTACTACTGCTACTAAATAAAAAGCATACAAGAATGGTATTAAGAACTGAACCGAATGGTATTAAGAACTGAATAAGATCAATTTTCAGCAAGTGTAATTTTATTCTTGCTGGTTGTGGAAAGGATAAAAGTTTTATTAATACAGAAAAACATAACTCTCTTAACTTAAAGTTTCTCCTCCCCATAAATTTTTGTTTAAATCTGCAATTTTCTACAGAAAAATTCAGAGTTCATTTTGACACCTTACCTCCATAATCATATGAGTTTGGGTAATAGCCTGGATAATAATCACTCCATCCACTTTTTGCATAATAATCTTCAGTATAGCCTTGTCTGAAAGAAAGCGCACAGGTAAAAGTTATTATTCCTCCTTCAATCTCTTCTAAAGTCAACAGGAGACATGAAGAACTGTAAGACACAACTGATTACATAGAGTTTCATATTTAAAATAACACATTTACAGGAAATCAAGGAATCATAAAATTAAGACTTTAAAAACCAATATATCACAGAATTGTTGTAGGCCATAAAAAGCTGTCAGCCCTTATACCACAAGTGATTTTTGTAAACTGCTTCGGTGATAAGTTTAATTACTTACAGACAATTAATCACAAAAACTGCTGCTACAATTAGCATCCTTTGAACTGTCTCAACAGAGAGGTCAGTAACTTAGCAAGTAATGAAATAATTGCTCCCTCAACTTTAATGGTGCTTTGCTATACATCTTACAGTGACAAAAAGAGGACTACAGTCTGGAGAAGAGGTCATGAAAATGGGTCAGGACATGAAC
>JAVJGJ010000062.1:6551087-6578855 GCA_035590215.1 Microhierax caerulescens | reverse complement strand
TAATTCTGAACAGAAAGTTTCAGTCTCCAGGGCTGCCATTGTGGCATCTGTCACCAGCATTAAATACAGTCGGAAAAGAAACAGAACCAAAATGGACTACACCTTCCTTTGGCTATCTAGCCAAAAACTCAGTATTGCATCATCTTGTTTGACTTGGAGCTGATGCCAATCTCTGGCTGGCAAGCACACAGAATACTAACATGATGGCTAGAACTACTATAATCCCAATGTTTTATTTTAATTCTGCACTCAGTCTGTTTCTCAATCTTGCTTTTCAGTAGATTCAGCAATGTTTTATAGTGTTAGCACATCCATACATTTAATACTCTGACAAATAAATGAGAGCATTGAGATGTAATAGTAACACATCACATCACTACACAACTAATTCCAGGCATCTTCTGGGCTATTAGCCTTCTCAATAGGCTTGGACAGACAGTAGCGTGTAGGAAAGCCTTGCTATTTATTTGAGCAAATAGAGAGGACTCAATAGAAGAAAATACTCATTTACAGAGCCCATGTTAGAATACCAGTTCTCCAAATGAACAGAACAAGTGCAAGAACCTGACTAAAACCAACACATCAAATACAGATTTTTTTTGTATCTTTGTGCAGATACAAAAGATAATTAGAGTACGTCTGATGGAAAAAGAAAGATGTGGCTGTTACTTGAAAAGTCATGAGCCTTTATTATATGTCATTTTTTGAACACCATCCCACAATTTCTGAAAAAAGGCAGAAGATGAATGTTAGGTGAAAAAAGTATGTGTCTACATATACATATATACATGTACATTTATACCTACACATGTGTATACACTCACAAACATATATAGACATACACCTACAGGAGGTAAAGATATTTAATGCCAATGTGGAATACTGGGAACCTTCATGCTCCTCTACAACTGATCATACAACTGATCGCGCAAACTCCAAAGTGGCCAAGCAAGTCAAGTGATGCTCCGCCCTGGAACATGTGGGAAATTCGTTAACACAACACCTACCTCTGCAGAGGAGATGTGATCTTATCACATCAGGTTTATCCACCCAATCAGTCTTCTCAGCCTCCTTCAGAAAGATGTTCCCTTCCCCTCCCCAAACAGAGTTTACAAAGCTGCAGCATCAACAGTGGTACATTAAGGGCAAGTTTCAGACACGTTATCATGCTGACTTTGCCACTCTTTGGCTCTGTTGCCCTGCAATACCATACCGCAGTCCACATCTGACTGCACTGTCATGGCACACAAACACTGACAAAGCTACTCCTAACAGCCTTTGATCTGCCCAATGCCACCTACAGGAATTTCAGCCTCTTATAAAAATAGTACATAAGAAGAGTACACACCAGGGGAAGTGCTACTAAGGGCTGTTATTATATCTCATTACAAAATCTCACAGTGCGCAGATTTACTTAAGATGATGATAAAAGTTATCAAAACAAGGGCTGTAGCTGCATGTGCACTCCAAGGCCAATATGCACCTCCTATAATCTTCTGGAGGTGGTAATCAAAATATTACGTTTTTACTTTGTAGACTGCTCCGTGAGTGAACTATCAACAAAACCAGACAAATGCTACAAAGGATTTCTTAATTTCCAAAAAGTTGTCTCTCTGGAACCTGTAAACCCACCCACCAGATAATGCAACATTAACATTCTGTCATTAATTTGAAGTTCATACAAACCAGTTATGCAATAATCATCAGAAAGTTGTAATCCCTGGAAGGTAATTTGCTGCTTCTTGCTTTAGAAATACTAGAGATTCCATTTCTGCTTTTTATTTAGCATTTGCAAATAGCATCTGAATGTATTGTTCCCCTCTCAAATTTTTTATTTCATATAACCAGCCAGACCAGGGCTTTTAAGTTTTCCTAATTCACATGTCACCTGCATCAAAATCTGTAGTGAAGTCAGCAGGCAAAATATGTCCACACAACACCTTTGCTACACAGACCACAGTCTGGGAGTTTTGTGAGAAAGCTTATGCACACATCTGAAGTAATCATCAGACAAAATAACCTGATGCAGCACCAGGATGTTTTCACCCGATTCACCAGCGCTCTCTTCTGAACACCTGAAACACCATACACCAGCAGGCCACACATACTGCGAGGCTTGCAAAGCAAATTACACACTGATGTGCCGTTTATTAACTGAACTAGGGACACTGTTTTAAGTGCTAGCCATAAACTAAAACATGTATTAACAAACCCACAGCCTACACTGTTCTGTCACAGCACACATAAAAAAAGAGCTAATCTCAGCACCAAGTCCATCGTGATGACTTCCTGCCTAGCAGAAATGCCAACAATCACCCAGAGAGCTGAATGAAAGCAGTAATAAGGCTTAGCAACAGAAAAGACTGTGGAATTGTATCCTTTTTAGACGTGACATTTGATACGGTCCATTCCTATGGTAGCACACAATGAGTTTTTGAACTTCCTCATTGCATCTTATGCTATAAAACTGCAACAGGCATCGTTATACTCACTGCTTCAGGATGTACCAGATCTTTACTCAATTTTAAGAATTACATACCTAGAAGGTGGCCTGTCAGAGCAGTGACTGGCTCTGGAACTAGGACGTTCAGGCTCAGAATAACGATAGCTCCCAGGTTCCATATAACCAGTGCTGGTGCTATCACGGTGTCTGTACCGTGGGTCATACTGTCCATAGCTATCCTCCTAGAAAAGAGATCGGCATGTAAGATAAGAGGCTTTCCACCTGCAGGAATAAACCTTTAAAACCAAAGAAATCGCCACACACACCACAGCTGTGATACCTGAAGAGATGCAGATCAATAGACTACAGTATAGCTTTTGATACCTATTGTGACAAGTTATATTCAATTCTATTAATATCCTGAACTTAAGAAAGAAAAACATTATGCCTGCATTAAAAGCAGTTCAACCACTCTGCAACCATGCTGTCAGTAATTCAGGCAACAGATGGGAATCAAATTTGAACATCTGGGCAGCTAAGACAGTTATAACTGCCAACTTTTTCCAAAGAACCAAATAAATTGCTGTCACCTGATATCTTTGCCAACTGGTATTAGCAACTACTTTAACTTTTTATAAACTCTGTAACATAAGTTTTGTTACTCCTATCTGGATTTTCCTGATAATTAAATACTTAACGCGAATGCTAGACTAAATGATCCTGGCATGATGGTTTAAATTCTTAATTCAAAGATGAAAATCCCTAACACATACTGAGGGGGGAGAAAGGGAGAAATAAAAATTTACCATGTAGTAAAGATGAGCTGCTGTCCTGGGGTCTGCAGGAGGATAAGGTGGCGGAAATGGAGGCTGATAAGCATTGTAAGGATGTCTGTAGTAGTAGTAAGGGTTCTGGGGTGGACCAAAGGCATCCTGAGGAGTCTGAGGCAGGGATGGACGCCGCAGGTCTTGTTGCACATTTGGCATGACTGACTGACTGACAGTGGTAGAAGGGGCTGTGGAAGCTGGAGCACCTGACAGCTGTCCAGATGCTGGCTGCTTATCAGGACTTGTCTGATCATACCTTGTTGTCAGCTGCGCCGAGCCTGCTTCTTGGGGACCCACAGGTTGGGGATGGTTATTCAGCATCTGGTTCTCATGCTGCTGTGATGCCTGCACTGCTTTAGTCCCTGTGGCCACCTGGCAGTTTGAAGGAACTGAGGACTGCCCAGAAGATGCTGGTTGCTGCATCTGAGCTGCTTGCATTTGTGGTTGAGATGGCAATGTTCCCTGTACAGCTCTGTCTGATACAGCCTGATGCTGTACATCTTTTGTCACCTGTTGATAGAAATGTTGTTTGTCATGCATCTCAGGATGCATCTGACCAGCACTACCAGCTGACTGTTGAGGATATACTGGACCACCAGAAAGCGACTGATTATGCACCTGCACAGAATTATTTGCACTGCTTTTCTCCAACGTCCGTGACACCGTGAAGTCGAGCACTCCAGCAACTTCTTCTTTGCTATTTGAATGATTTGCAGAATTATTAGACTGTACTACAGAATTAACAGGGGAGACTAATGGACTTGCACTGGGAAGATTTGTCCCAGGTGAAATGGATGAGTTAGACCCTGGCTTGCTAGCAAATTCAGGAACAAACCCTTCCATATTAACATTCTTTTGCCCTTCTGGAGCCAAATTAAGTGGAGTTTTCATAAGCAAATTTGCAGGCTGATTAGAAGCAGTATCAGAGGAATTAACAGGGCTTTGTAATACATTATGTTTTAACAGATTAGTATTTGGAAGTGCATTAACTAACAGAGATCCAACTTGCATGACAGGTAATGGCATGTTTTCCCCAGAAATGATTCCACCAGCATGTGAGGTCTGGGGACCCATCGCAGGCTTGTCCCCAACCCCAGAGTCCTTCATTGGCTGATTGTTTTCATTGCTGCTTAGCTGATTAGATAGAGAAATAGAAAAATTAATTGGCTGAGCCAAGTTATAGCTTTGATTAGGCTGAGCAATCAGGATAGGTTGATTCTGCAAAGACTCTGTAGGTGGAGAAGACAACAAACTTGCATAACCAGAACTTGCCTGAGACTGAAGTGCCTCCTCTTCTCCCATTTTGGGAGGATTTTCAAGATTCTCAGAAGGTATATTTCTATCTTGGGAAAGCTGCACAGCAATAGTCCCTGGTTTACTTGGCTGCTGATTAGACACGCCTTCTTCTGGTGGCTGAATGACTTCTACGGTTTGTTTGGCAGGTACGTACACTGCAGGAGCAGCAGGAGCTAGAAGAACATTTCCCCCAAAATTAGGTAACTCATTATGAGCCCACAAAGTTGTTGCTGGGCTATCACACTTTTTAACTGCTCCCTGAGCTCTTGTTGAGGACCTTCTCTCAGATATTGATTGTATGTTTTCCGTAACAGGTCCAGAGTGCAACATATTTCCAGCTTCACCAGTGACTGCAAGAGGCAGTGGGTGTACCTGAGGCATGAAAATAGTTTCCAGGTTATCTGGTGGCTGTTCAAGATTGCCTGGGGATGCAGCCGGCATAGCTGCATTCTTCTTGATATTCTTTTGGTTTGAGTGGTTCTCTCTTAGTTCAACCACCATCTTTGCTTGGTCAATCTCCACAGGTTTTATACCAACTCCATGGGACCTCACAGGTTCAAAAGAACTATTTGCACTTGTCTGAAATACTCCTGTGGGCTTAGGAGGACTTGGAGTTGGAGGCTGGGATAGATTACCATGGTAGTTCTTGCCCAGATTTAGCTCACTTGAATCACCTCCCAAAGGAGAAGAGTCAATCTGTTTAAAGAAGCCAGCAGAAGACTCTTCATCAGGCTTCCCACTTTCTTGCTGAATAAATGTACCAACTTGCTCTTGAGCTCTTGCTGAGCTTGAAGCGCTCCTATGGCTAACGTTGCTATAGTTTGAAGATACACTATCTGGTCGGACAGGACGAGGTAACGAATCAGGTGCCTCCAAATTTGGTCCTCCTTCAGCATGGCTCACAACAGCATTCTTTGGAAGCATCTGACCTGGAAAGGAACCATATCTGTACAGATCAGGACCAGCAGCAGGGGATGAAGCATTCTGTGGTTCACTTGGCAGCACTTCTTGATTCTGAATGCACTCCAGGTTCTCAACATTTTCATACTGTGAGCCACCATTCCCAGACAGGTCACCTACACATGCCTTGTCATCACTAACAAACATAGAGTGCTTAGCGGCCTGCGTCTCCTGCTGACTTACAATTTTAGGAAAGTACTGGGCATCCATTCCTTTTTGCACCATCTCACTGGCTGAACCTGTACCAACCTGCGCCTGAGAGAGAACATTAGTTGCAACCCGCTGAGGATGCATTGGCTGGTGATACAAGGATGCCAAATTTGGCGGACAAGCATCAAACTCTGTTTTCTCAACTACATAATTTTTTTCAGATGAAAGTATTTCCTCGTTTTCTGCCTCATCCCCTTTGAAAAACATGGAAAGAGTTCCTGAATCTCGATCTGTGGGAACAGGTCTATTTGATGTTTCAGGAGACTGGTTTTGGGGGTTATTTTCCTGAGCTGTGGGAATGCCAAAACTGGAGTCTTGCAATGGTGGCTGTGAGTAAAATTGTTCCTGGTATGGTTGACTTAACCAAGTGTTAGTAATTTCTGTGTTCTGCCTAAACACATTTCCAGGCTGGATGCTATTCATGTGATGACTGCTATTTGCAGAGCCATTTTTCCCATTCTTTTCACAACCAACGGATAAAGGCGCTTGCGTGGTATTTTGCGGAATACCTTGGTGTACAGGACCTTGTTGTAAATTTGCCTGTAGAGGAGGATGAGAAGTACTAACAGAGGACTGAGAAATGTTATGAATGTCAATCTGAGAAGATGGCTCAGGGTAGGGCACAACATTTCGAACTGGAGACTGCAGGTTACTTTGAGCAGGCCTCCACTGAGACATAGGCTGCTGAAGAGGTGGAGGGAAGAGTGCTGTCGCATTGGGTCCTGAAGGAACATCATTTGGATCTCTACCAACATCTTGTCTACCTCCAGGTTTGTTTGATGCAGACACCATTCCAGGATGCACACCAAAAGAATTTTCAACTGCTGCTCCTGTATTATAATGCAATGGTACTGCAGGCCCACAGAGTCCAAGATCTGCATTTGGATGCGCTTCTGTAGTACTATTTATAATATATCCTGGGGACAGCGAAGGAATCTGAACATTAGAAAACGCACTGGTATTTATTCCTGGTTGAGATACAGGAGCTGATAAAGATGTATGCGGTCCATGAGGATTGTCCCCTGCATGTGATGGTGAAGTATGGATAATGGCTGGCTGCGGAAACACTGCTGGGGAGGAACTTTGCATAACCAATGCATTGCCCTTGGATGGATTATCTAAAGGGGAACCCTGTGGAGTTTGTCTGCCAAATGCAAAAGGGTCTGTCACAGGCTGCACTGGGGCAGCTGTTGCATTTGCTCGTTTACTGAGTGAGCTGTTTCTCCAGTACATGTTCCGAGCAATGCCTGCAGGAGGTGGAGCTGCAGCTCCTGCTGGAACAGTCTGTGGAGGCTGCTGCATGATGGTCTTCTAGCAGGGTCAGATGCTAGTCGACAAACTAGTAGTGCATGCAGTAGACAGATTCCTTCTCCCAACCTGTTAAGGCAAAACAGATGACAAGTCAGTTTCCTTTCTCACAATACATACAGAACTTAATTTTTAGTTTAGAAACAAAATTACTCTAAGAACTTGAAGTGGAAAATCTCTCTCTTTTCCAGAATGTATAAAAACCTTAAACATAACATTGTATTTCTAAGCCCAAATCCAGTATTAATGAAGCTTAATGCTGTGTGGTAACAATGCACATTATTTAACAACCGTATTAACAAATAGCTCTAAGTAATTAAACACAGTTCAGTCCTGCACAAATGTTAAAACCTCAGACCATTAAAGCACTAATGGTATTATACTGATACATTTCCCCAAATTTGTTTTAAGCAGAAGCACAAATCATAAACAAGGCACAGCAGCAGTCAGCCCGCAACAGAGCCAGCAAACACTATGGCAAGTTCAATGTAACTGTAAGGAGTTGAGAAATTACTATGTAACTCTAATTCTATTAGAGACTCAGTTCTGTTGCACTGCTGCTCAGTGTGAATGGACCTTTTTACAGGTAAGATGAGAAGTACCTCAAAAAAGAATTCACAAGATGTCATTCCCCTGGACAGAACACAGTCCATTTTTGTTTTAATAAAGAAAACATTGTGTAGGACATTAGCGTTATTTGTTTTGAGAAAGGCAACTGGGTTTTCATCACAAATATTGTCTCCTCTAGATGAATGCTGCACAATAGTAAAACTGCATTTGAGAATATAAAAGATAATCAACTGCCCCTATCTACCAATTAATCATTTTTCTCACTTTAACACTAGTGGGACTTTGGCACAGTATCAGTTACAGCTATATTTCAGGGTGGAAATGACAGGCACAGAAGTATTCCAACTCTGCCAGCAAGAAATCCAAACACCACCAGTTAGAGATTCGATACACAGGAAGTCCAGTAAATTAATCAGGAACACGTATTTTTTCAATTTTATCACCCCTTAACAATCTGGGGAGGAGGGGAGCTGGCAAAACTGGAGTTCTTCAGTACTTGCCCAGTTCAGCTCAGTGAAGCTTTACCAACAACGTGATAGTCTTGGTTTCTAATAATACACATCAAATATCATTTATATAATGCAAAGTTAAATACCCACAGCAATTGTTTCATACCAGATGCAATTCTGTTTATAAAAGACAGACAAAAGCTGTGCAATTTGTAGGGTGATTTTTTGTTGTTTGTGTTTTGTGTAGGTTGGTTTTTTTTCAAGATTCTGCATCTTGTCAGTAAGAGTAACAAAACAGGAAGCCAGAAATTTCAGATGTTTGTAATCAAGCCAAAATTTTAATAGCTATACAGAAATTCAAATGGAAAACACTTCTGGTTAGCAAAAATACATATTGAGTGAACATTGTGTGACTACATGTACTTCATAAAGATTTAGAACTAAAAAATTCCGATTGACTGGTATGACAGCATGAACTACACAGACTTTATCAGACATCAGTACAACTCACCCTAGGGAAAAATCCTGTCTACTCATCACTGCAGAACCCAACAGTTCTACGTTTAGAAGGCCTGAGGTACCAGCCTACAGAGACACCGCCTCTCAATTTCTCCCCCTTATTCATTTATTTCACAGCCATATCTTAAGCTAAGGCTTTGTAAATTTGTTAAAATTTGTGTTCTGTTAAAATGTGAAAGAAAACCAGAAACTGACTTCAATAGAACAGCATTAAATAGAAAGCCTCCTTAGTTTCATGCATTACTTGCACTTGTCTTCAACATTCTTTTTAAAACTCAAGTTGCTGTTAAATTTCTATCAAGGAATACTTACAAAAAGGTTTCAGTGCTTCATAATCTTTTCTCCTACTACAACACTGAGATGAAAGTTTTCTAGCCAGCCATGCTTACTGCCAGCCATGTCACCAGGAAACCCTGCCTGAACACCCACTTCAGTTCTGACATGCTTAAGAAATCTCAGGCAGTTCTGGACATCCCCATTTACTGTTCATCATGTTCTTTACTGTATTAATCTAACTGTAAAAACCCCTCTCTCCCCTCCAAATAAACTAGTAGTTTTAGGCAACATACTGCTAAGTGGGGAGGAAAAGAAGCTAATTAAAAAGTCTGCCAAAACAATGACCTCCTGGAAAGTATTAACTTCAATAAAAAAAGTGTTGATAGCTACCTAACAGTTCTATTCTTAATAGAAAAGTTGTTTGTGAAATACAGTTGAACACAAAAGCCAACTCTTTTCACAACTTAAATACCCACTTCCAAATTTCTGATGTGGACTTCACTCCTTACAGTGTCTTATCAGATGTATGCAGAGATAAAAAATCCCACTACTTTAACACATTTTTGTAACTACAAGTAATTAGCTAATTAAAATAAGCGCTGGCTTGCCATTCCCATAGCAGGATCTCTAATGTTGCACTACAGAAGTTCAATAGGAGGGTATCAGATCCCTTACAGAAGGAAAGTTAATATTAACAGACTGGACACAGTAGTAAAAGCATGTACGATTTGAAGAAGTAAGTACAAATAAAATGAACATGCCCATATCAGGTCATTTAAACAGAAGATATCAACTCGGTGATACCGACGCTCCCCGCCCCCAATCCAGTATTAACAGAAATGCTGATTTTAAGAAACTTCTAAATGATAAATAACTATGTAAGTTAACAGCAATCCATCCCTACTTATCTAGCCTAGAAATTCTTAACTTTCAACAGGTTTATTAACAGATAATGCAGAGCAGCCTGCTAAACATTAGTCACCAGAAATAACAATTGCAGAAGGTGTTTCCAGACATGCCAAGAAAATGTTACCAAAGAGGGAAAGAAAAGATTAAAAGTACCCTCTAGACAAAGCCATCAATAAATTTCACCTGACGAGCTCTACAGCCATGATTAGTTTTAAACTCCCCTGTGAAAATTTATCTGCACGAAGGAATAATTTATTTTGGGGTAGAATAATTTAATCCTATCTCCAAGGGACATAAACTATATAAATTACTCTTAAACAAGAGTAAGTATGCCCACAAAGCAGGTTACAGAGTACTAATTTTAATTCTCATGTATGCCTATATATACACACACATTGGCACACACATGTGCATATACCAAAGAATAAATAACATGTTCACATACAGAGATTCTGAACAATGAGAACAAAGTGAATAAAAAAAAAAAAACCCTACTGCAATCCCAAAGACAAGAATAGCTAGAAAATGAGATTTGCAGCTTTAGGGAAAAAAAAAAAAACAAACCACAGTATCTGGGACACTAGTTTTTCAGGGTTTTTTTATTTAGACAGTTGCACACCTGCACACATGTGGATGACACTCAGATTGAACACATTCTGTATTTTTGTTACTCGATAGCTTCCTACCGGCTTTCTCATAAATAGCAACCACAGTTACAAATGTTATTCAGTAAAAATGCAGCGGTAGGAAAAGGGGAAATCGCTTTAAAGTGAAAGAGGTCAGATTTAATTAGATATTAGGAAAAAAATCTCCACCATGAGGGTGCTGAGGTGCTGGCTTGGGTTGCCCAGAGGAGCTGGGGGTACCCCATCCCTGGAAGTGCTCCAGGCCAGGCTGGACGGGGCTGGGAGCAACCTGGGCTGGTGGCAGGTGACCCTGCCCATGGCAGGGGGGTGGGACTGGGTGATCTTTGATGTCCCTTCTGACCCAAACCGTTCCATGATTCTATGGCTTTATGAAAAGAGCTCTTTGGGAAATCAAAAGCACAGAGCTTAACATGATTCACAGACAGAAGCAGCACAAAACCTTTCCATTTGTTTTGTAAAGGAGACAGCCTACCAGTCCACTACACCAGCAGGTCCCAACGCTTTCAGGCAATTGCACTACTGAGTCAGCACCAGTTGCTACTCCAATAAACCACAGACCTATGACACTTGTCAACTCGAAAACAAACCTGACTTGTGACAAGTATTGTGTCTTGTCAAGAGAAATACACGATAACGAGTGCCAGGTAATAATTAATGACTACAGGATCCCTCTTTCCCCCGCCTCATGAAATATTATTCAAGCACCTGCAGTGTGTGCGCCTGTCCCACCATGGCACCCGAGGCGACCCAGAACAACCCAAATCCCAAATCCTGCCCCAATCCTGCGGGAAAGCCGCCCGGGCAGCAGTGTCCGTGCCTGCCGCAGCCTCTCACCGCCTCGCCCCTCCTTGCGGCAGCACCACCTGCCCCAACCGGGGCCAAGGGCCGAGTCCCCGGGCCGCCAGCGACCCGCCGCCTCCCTCCGCTGCGACAGGCGGCCCCGGGAGCCGCCGCCCGGAGGCCCACCCGCGCTGAAGTACGGCGGCACCGAGCAGCCCCCGCCGCACCGAGGGGAGCGCCGGCCGCCGCCAGCCCCGGGGCCCGCACCTCAGGCCCTACGCTCCTCACGCAGCCCGCCCGGGATTCCCAGCCCTCCGGCTGCCGCCGGCCCCTTCCCTCAGCCGCCCCTCACGCTACAGCGGCGCCCGGTCCTGCCCCGTGGTACCTGGCAGGCCCCGGCCGACGGAAACCCCTCAGCAGTGAGCGGCGCCGCCCCCCTTCACGGCCGCAGCACCGGCCCCCTCCGCCGCCATCTTGGAACATCCGCCTCAGTTCCGCCGCCGCCGACGTGTCATGCCGCGTCGCGCGATGACGCCACAGCGCGCGCGGGGCCTGGCGCCGCGCGCTTGTTTGTGTTTCTCTCCAGCCGGCTCCGCCCGCCCTCCCGCGTTCCTTAAAGGGAAAAGGGGGCGGCAGGAGCGTCAGAGAGAAAAAAAAAACACAAAAACACCCAAACCCAACAGGCAGCCTTAAGGGCGGGAGCGGCCTCGATAGCTCCCGCCCCGGGGTGTCACCGGTTCGAGGCCCGGCTGGGGTGGCTGCGGGGGCGGCCGGTCTTTACGCCTCCTGTGCTGGACGCTGCGGTCCCGGTTGTCCGCTTGGCGTGGCGGGTGGGGCCGTGCTGCCAAGCCGCTGTCCGCCGCGGGCCTGGCTCCTGGCCGGTCGGAGTTTGGCGGAGCGCGGCGCCGTGAGGGTCCCGGGCACTGCGGGGTGCGGCCCTGCCGGCCCCCGCCACCACTTCCGAGCGCTGGGGTTTCCCGGGCCGGGTGCAGTGGCGCAGGAGGCCGCCAGGGCGGGACAGAGCATCGCGGGGCCCGGCGCGGGCCCTGGCTGCGGCGCCGGCCCGGTCCTGTCAGGGGGTAGCTGCGGGCGGGGGGACGGCCGGGAGCCGGTTCAGCCCGCTGCTCCGGGCCGCTGAGCCTGAGAACGAGGAAAACCGAGGTTTTTTGAAGGAAGAGGCAAATGAAAGAGATGTTAGTAGTTGTGAAGCGACTGTCTCACACGTCCATGGGGGCTTAATTTGTGAGAAGCTGTGGACCGCGTGAGGGGAGGTGAACTGCACTGGGGAGCTGTCAGCCACGACAGGGGACAAGAACTGTGTGAGGGGACATGAACCGCATGGGGGGCTGTTAGCCATGTCAGGGGCCATCAGCTGTGTGAGGGGACATGAACTGTGTGAGGGGCTGCTAGCCATGTGATGGGACAAGAACCATGCGAGGGGACCATGAACTGCATAGGGGGCTGTTAGCCATGCCAGGGGACAAGAGCTGCATGAGGGGCCATTTGCCATGTCAGGGGACATGAACTGTGTGAGGGGCCATTTGCCATGTGAGGGCCGTTAGCCATGTCAGGGGACATGAACTGTGTGAGGGAACAAGAACCACACGAGTGCTCGGAGGGTTGGCATACAAGCATCCAAAAGCTGGAGCACGGCAGACAGCTTGGTTCATCCCTGCTGCACACAGCTGTCCCTGGGATGCATTAACACTTACAGGCCTATAAATGCACTTCAGAGAAGCATATATTTGGTGGTCTGTTGTGTTTGGGGTTTTTTTAAGACAAGACCATAGCATGATTTCAAACAGTTATGCCCTAGCCTAAAGATTTTACTCCACTCTGCAGTGTTGGGGCTATTTTGCACAAACACAGAGCTTTTAAGGGACAAGTCGCTGTTCAAACCAAAGAACGATGTCTCACAGGCGGTGACCACTGTGCTAATATTGTCACACTCTGCACTGAACAACAAGTCTTGGAGAGGAAAATACAAATGACCTACCAAACATCTTAATCAAGGGTCATTATCAGCACAAGAGCTGTTTCTGCAAGCTGGATGATTAAAGCAGGGCAATATCCTCAAAAGCCCAGTCCAAGCAGGGGAAGCAGCACTTTGATGCTGGTGTGGGAACCAGAGGCAGCGCTGTGATTTTTACAGTGCCTTTCATCTCCCTCTTTTGTAGGAACATTATTATAAATCAGTTTGTCAAATACAATTTCCCTACACTGGCATAAATTGCAGATATAAGCCCTGGTCCTCCCTTGGTATTTCCCCCAACAGGTGTAATCTGAGGAACATGATTTTAATTAGCTTGATTGGCTTTTAAAAAATATGCATATATTCTGTAAACATCAACAGCTTACATCTGTATAGCTATATATTATATTACATATCTAATGCTCTTATACATCTATACACATACATACACAATGTAAACACTAATGATGGAATCTCACCTTTGCTGTTCTGTTAAGTATGTGATTATAAAGAATTGCTACATTAAAATATTAAATTTCTTTTTACCCTGAAGCTTTCTAACAGATTTGCCATACTCAGCAAGTGCAGCCAGCTCTGGGCTTGAGAGTGACCAGTTACAAATAAAAAGGCTGGCAGGATGAGGACAGCATGTGTCTTTCTCCCCTGCTTCATCAACTTACATGATGTACAACACATGATACTGATCTTTTCCCATTAAATTCTGATAATTTATTCAGCCTTCAGGTTGCAGGCAACCATAAACACATCCCTGTCCTAGGAGCTTGATATTAAAGGGATCATTCTCTGAGTTTAGAAACAAGGAAAATGGTTAAAGGAGAGTTTCCCTTATGAGTATTGGTATTCTGTATCAGGTTAGCCAGCTCGAACAAGCTGAGCTTTATTTATTTACTCATTTAGTTGCTGTGATTAGTCAAACTACCCCAACCACATTAACCCATGTGTAATTGGAGAGAGGCTACACCTTAGATGAATTTGGCTCCTTTTGTACATTCTTAAGGGTGTGATTGGAGCTGCAGCAAGAATTCGAAATCAGGGTTCCAGCAGCTGTTAGCAACTTTCTGAGCAAACACCAACAGCCTGGAGGTAAAAGCAATACAGAGTAGCAGTTTCTGAATGTCCCATCTAATTGAGCAGGAATAATGAAAACAAAGACAAAAAAAAACAAGCCCTCCAGCATGTAAACAAATAGTTCAGGTGTACCAATTCCTCATAGCATCAACATACTTGCCATCAGAATAGCTCCTCACTAATCTTGTCTTAGGCAAACACTTCTGAACCCTTCCCTTGGTGTGGGATGTAATTTAAGTGCTTCTCAGCCTTTTTCACCTGGAGTGCTAAAACAACCGTGCTTACCATGACCCACTGGTTCCTCAGCATCTTCTGTTGACACGAGAGCTGGAAATCCAGCTGCCAGCACCTTTACCAACCCAAGGTAAAGAAGAGCTTGTGGTTGGGCCATGCAGGTTGGTTGGAGGGGACTGGGGGAAGGCAGATCCTTCAGAGAGTTGGTGGGAAAGCCCAAGTGCAGAGGGAGGGTTTGAAACTGGGGCCATGACTTGTTTCTCATTTAACTTTGCCTCAATCCCAGCTGGGGATCTGTGGCCCTGTGATCATCTTGTGTACCTGCCCAGGAAAGCAGGAGTGAGGGACTGGCAGGATTTTGTGTGTCACCAGATGTCTTCATAAATGTAAGAGACATTGGGGGCGAAATGCTTAAAAACTAAACTGTGTGGCCTTACTCCTCTGCTGCTTAGGAAACTTTTTCTGACTTGTAATTTGAATCACCTTTTGGCCAATTTATTAGTATCTGTTCATGTGCCAATGCTGACCTCCTTGTTTTGCCTCTTTCCCTGGTATTTAGCCCCCTCTTTCCTCATTCTGGCTCTCTGACCCATTCCATTGGGAAATTACGTGCCTTGCAGCCCCTCACTTCTTAAATGAGCCGCATATATTTTGTTGCCTCTTGCAATGTTGTGTTGTTTTGCACATCCTTATAACTTCCTTTTCTTAATTCATTCCAGGCCAAATTCCTGGTTTGACCATGAGGGACTGGAGTGTTGCACACTAGACCAGGTGTGAAAGAACCTTACTAATGCCTCCCATTGGCATGAGCATCTCCCGGTCTTACTGGCAGCATGGTGCCATGCCGTGCTTGCAGCCAGCCATGGGCATGAGCGCTGGGATGTGTACGTGTGGGAGACGGGAGACGCCTGCAAGGATGGGCTGCGTGGGAACATGGCTGGATGTTCCCAGATGTGATTCATGGACAGCACATGTGCGCATCGTGGTGAAGGCAGACATACTTCATCCAGCGTATCCCAGATGGGATGCGGCAAGACACAACTTGGGGGGAAGAGCACGTCTCAGGAAGCCCATCTCCAGGGTGTCCCTTGGGGTAACGAGATCCTCACTAGTGAACCACATTTTGCAGGGGAAAGAGGGATTTTTCCTCAGCTAAAATACCCTTTTCCACAGAGTTTGCAGGGAGTGCACACTGGCACATCGGCTCCCTAACCTCTGAAGGCGCTGCATTTCACTGCTGCTGGGTGGCACGTAAAATGCAACTGCTGCAGCACCAGCTTCTGGCCGGCTGTACAGCACATCTGGCAGCCCCGAATCTGTCTGTGGCTGGATACTGAGTACATGTACACACATGCCCACTCCCTCCCTAGCTACAGAGTGGAAAATACCAGCATTCCAGGAGTTACCAGGCTTATCTGATTTGGGAGGAGGTCCACAGCTTGGATATTTATATCCAGTTATTTGGGGACTTTGCAGCTGCGTTTGGACTATAGAGTCCCTGTGGGGAAGAAAGAATTAAATTAAATTACCTTTCAAAATCTTGAGCGCAGCAAGGACAGCAAACATTTCTGTACAGTGCCTTGTGCCTGGAGTGGCGTTAGTGAAACTTCTCTCGGGTGCTGCTGCCCTTTGGTGGTGTCGTGGGATGGCTTCCCGGTTCCTATCCGAGCAAACCACCACATCTGAAAGCCCAGCCATACACTCAGCGCTGCATGTGAAGTAGGAAGCTCCATGCATAACCCGTAAAAACACCACTTGTAGAGGGCTGTTTCCATAGGCACCATGTAATTAAAAGCACATGGCCGTTTTTTACCCTTGGCCGTATCATCAGGCAGAGAATGCTCCTAAAAAAACCCATCAGAAACAAAGTTTTAAAGTGATGGAATACAGTACTTTGAACATGTGTGAGTGACATTCTTTAAAACAACTTTTCCCTTTTTAGGTCCTGACCGAATGGCAGAGGCTGGAGAAGACATCAGAGCATCCACAGCACAGGTAAAGGGCTACCTGGGCAAAAGCCACCCTGGCTGAAAGCCTCGCAGAGCCCCTCCTGCCTCGTTCAATCCAGATGTCTCAATTCGGTGAGAGTTTTGCACAAGTTAAGGAGAAAGTTTCATTGTCCAAAGCTCTGCTCTGAGCTTTTAACACAGAGAACAAGATGTTAGGAAAAGTGTCGAGACAGACCTGCAGTACTGAGACAGCAGGTATCAAGCCCAGATTTGAACCATTCTGTAACAAAAACACCGAAGTTCCAGTTTTAGTAAAATCTAGATGCCCAGAAGCATCATTTATTGCAAATCAGTTAACCAAAAAAAATACATCATTTTTGCAAACTACAACTTTGCATGTAGATAACTTTATTACAGAAGATATCTTTTCTTAAACTACACTCTAGTTTATAAAACATAGGAAGATTCAACACCACGTGATGTTTTTATCACTCAGGCATGTCACAATAACAATGATCTGAAATGTTAACTAAGATGAGTGCTCAGCAAGGCGCTGTGCCTTGAGAAATATCCATTTTATTTGGTGTTCTAATAAAAAGGAACGAGGAAAAGGAAACCTTTTCTCAGGTTTTCTTGATTAAATGCTATTTGCCTGCCCCATACACATATCTAGACTTAGCGTGTCTGCTTGCCTTTGCACCCGAGTGAGTGATATTCCAACACCTCTATAAGGTGATATATTTATGATATATTTAAGACTTGCTCATTTAGATTTTTGAAACAAAATCCACCTTTTCTTAAAAAAAACATATTTACAAACATTAAATCTGCCACAGGCTTATACTATATTTTACATGATACACAGAAAGAGTGTACATCAATATAAAAAAAGATGATCACTCCAGACTAACAAGAACAAAATGTTAACGTTTCACAGCACAGACTCGGCTGTGCTGTCCTTCGCCCTCCTGTTTACCCAGTCCAGCATTCGACCAAAACTGGCAGCACTTTCCACTGAGCACCCAGCAACTGCGCTGCCAGAGGAGCTGGATACAGGCGAGTACTTTGTGGTGGCAGTGTTATAATGCTTTGTAATCTCACTCAGGTTGTCTGCATTAATAGACACGCCTTCTTTAAAATAGGCAGGCCATCCTTAAAATAAGGATGTGGTTTACAAGTTTATATTGGCATTTATTTCTTAAACAGTTACTCAAATGCAAACACAAAAACAAAAAACAGTAAAGATATTCAAAGTAAAATTAAGTCTCCATTGTGTATAAACTCCATAGTTATGTGTTTGGTATATACTCCATAGTTATGGGCTTGCTCTCTTGAAAGTTTGGCAAATAGACTTCTTTTTGGTGGGGGACGGTATTCATGTTTTGTAGGTTTGTTTGTTCTTTTTTAGCTTAGAACCTGTTCTTACAGGTCTATAATCCTGATTACTTTTTTTTTTTAAGATCATAAAAATCATTTAAATATATATTTTTTTATATATATAAAACAAGAGAGAACAAAAGTTCCTATTATCAAGGCAAATGTACAACTATATAATACTGAAATTTAAACAAAGATTCATGACTGGTACCATAAAATGTCCTCTCAGATAGAATAACAAAGGAAACATTTTAAAGTACATTTCAAAAATCTGTTCACACTTAATTTTTTCCCCCTTAAGGAGTGGTATTTTTAGTCAATTTTTCCTTCCCCTTTTCTTTCTCACCTCTCTTTCTGAGTTGAAAGAGAAAAAAAATAAATTAATGGCATTTCAGAATCACAAATCACTGCTTATAGCTTTACATAAACATTTCCTCTCAAATCAAACACAATGAACCCCCCCAAACAAAAGAGAATGTCCTATAAAAACCTAATTTTTTGATTTCTTGAAACACAACTGGTATCCCACATCGAGTTCTTAACAATAGAACATATAAATAAAAAGGCAGTGTTTTCATGTAAAATAAAAAGTACATAAATAAATACTAAAAAAAAAAAGGAATTAATTTGTCTTTTTATTTTTTTTATAAAAACATATTTAAAAAGGATCCTTTAATAAAAGCATCCAAAGTCCTTTTAAAAAAGATTTCCTCAAGCTTCTAACTCCCACTGAGCATCAGTGTCTCTGAAACATCGTCTTTTACTTGAAGGCTTCGGGGATGTGTCCCATCTGTGACTGCATACTCGTGGGAGGACTGGAGATGCCCTCGGACCAGTCGGACACGTTGGAGTGAGGAGATGAGCTGGACCACTGGTCCGGTGACTCTGGAGATGGCGTTAGGAAAGGGTGGTCGGGCACCTGGAGCTGGTGGCTGGGGGTGTTGTCCAAGGGGGAGGAATAACTGTGCTGGGAAGGTGGAGTTAGAAACTGCGTGGTGGTCATGGGCTGGGCGAGGGAGGATGGCAGAGACGTGGGCAGCATCTGGGAATCTTGAGGCAGGATCGTGTGGACTGCCATGGTACTGCTGCTCACCGGCTGCATGTCGGGCTGGCTCAGCTCGGTACCGAGGAAATTCTGGCCAATGTGACCGCTCGCACTGGAGCTGGGGTTATGATGCTGCTGCGGTTGCTGCTGCTGCGGTTGCTGCTGTGGTTGCTGTGGCTGCTGCTGCGGCTGCATGTTTTGCTGCTGAAGCTGTTGCTGCTGCATCTGCTGTAGCTGCTGGCTCTGCATCAGGTGAGGCTGGGAAGCCAGCCGAGTGTTGGGCATGGCCTGGTAGCTCATCATCTGCGACAAGCTTGTGGTGGGCAAGCCATTGTGCAGGGAGGTCATCATACCATGTTGAAGGTTTTGCGTCTGCTGATGCGCCCCCGGTTGCATGTTGCCTCTCATGGGGTTGTACTGATTCTGGACCATGCCGTTCTGCAGCCTGGTGAGCCAGTCACACTGCCCGTTCAGACCGGCCGCTCCGCCGACAGAGAAATTCATCGGGGCGTTGCTCATCACCGTGCTGGGGCTGGAGACGGGGAGGTGAGAGAGACGCGGCGGCACTGAATCGAAGGCCATCCTGCTGGAGTTTCCCATGGCCATATCCTGCTTCCCCGCCATGTTGAGGTGGTTGATGCTCATGTGGGCATCAGGCATGCCTGGCAGATGATTCAGAGGCATGGAAGGCGACTGCTGAAATGGAGAGGTCATCAGTGGAGGAGAGGCGACATCTGACAGGTACCCATGGGGCGATTCCAGGGAGTCCACTGGAGACAACACACTGGAATTGTCCAGCAGACATCCTTTTCCATCTTGTGACTTTTTCCTCCGGGCTTTGAGGTCTTTAGCATCCTTGCCGTTACAGCTCAAGCCCTTGGTACTTGGCTTCCTGGCCTTCTTGCCCTGGACGGCAGGTTTCAGGTTGCCAATGTAGCTGTTGGGAGAGCAAAGTGGTGGGGACAGCGTAGGTGCCCCCAAAGGGCCGTTGTGCAGTGGTGGGCTCCGCACCAGGTTGTACTCATCCAGCAGCCTCACGATGTCATGGTGCATGCGCTCCTGGGCGATGTCCCGTGGGAGCCGGTCCATGTGGTCCGTGATGTCACGGTTGGCAAAATGGTCCAGCAGGACCTTGGCGGTTTCGTAGCTCCCTTCTCTGGCTGCGAGGAACAGTGGGGTCTCCTCCTGGAAACCCAGCAAAGATGGTTAGGTTTAAGTTCACAGATTCTCCTGGCTAACGCTATCCTGAGGTCTACACCCAACACCATGCAGATGGGTGGCAGAGACAGTAACTGTCTCTCCTCTGGTGAGGTTTTGCTGCTGCTTTTTCCTACGCTGCTAAGTGACATCCTTGTACTGATATCAATACCAGGAACCCTACGAGTGACCCAGAACAAAGCAAGGCGACGGCCACACAAACACTGCATCATACTGCTCGCCAAGCACTGCACACCCCCTCAGTATCACCCAGAGGACCAAATCCCACAATGCTTCTTTGAGCTAAATCCAACAGCTTCATTCAGAGCAGAACAGTCTCAGTGCCAAACCGCTGATTTTTAAGCAAAAATTACCCTTTAACACACTCCCCAAATGGTTCTTTGCCTATATCAGCCCAGGAGACCCCTACCTTATTGTTCTGCATATCCTTATTGGCACCATTCTTCAGGAGAACTACTGCGGCTTCAACATTATTCACAGCAGCTGCCCAGTGCAGTGCCGACTTGCCTACAGAGGAAGAATGTGAAATACAACACACATTAGTGAGTGGTAAAAGTAACAGCAAGCAGTCCTTTCCTTCCTCTTCTCAGGTAGCCTGTATTGTAGTTGCCTGCAGTACCTAGATCATCCACGGCATTGACGTCTGCGTGGCAGTTGATGAGATCGTCCAGCATGCCCTCCACAGCCAAGCGAGCGGCCAAGATCAGAGGAGTGGTCCCGTCATGCATTCGGGCGTCAAGATCTGTTGCCCTGTTCCTAATCAGGATCTGCCACAGCAAAGGTCAAAGTGCAAGAATCACAAATGTTAGGAGGGACAGACAGCAGACACTCCAGGTCGCAGGCCCTACAACCCCCTTTCCAGAGGCTGGTCCCTCCAGTCCCCGCTCCCAGTCTGGGGTGCGCGTCTGAGGGCAGCTATGGGGTTGCTGCTTTGCTGTGCCCTGCCCTGAGACAACAGGGACTTCAGTTTTCAAGACTTTCACCCCACACCTCGCCAGGGCAAGCTGGAGACCCTGCGATCAGCTCAGCTGTGTGGCTGACTCGGCACGCAGCACCAGTATTTCCCCAAGAAAACCCCAAGACTGGTGGCAAAAGGATCAATTACCTGGAAGACGCCTTGGGCATCGGCAGAGACAGCGGCATGGAGGGGTGTCCTGCCCATGTTATCTTGGATGTTTGCATCAGCACTAGCTTCCAGCAGGCGCTTGGCAGCGTCTGAGCGGGAGTACCTGGCAGCCAGGTGAAGCGCCGTCTCGCCAGTACGGTCAGTCTGGTTGTGTAAGCTGGCGCCTTGGTAAATGAA
Organism: Microhierax caerulescens; assembly: GCA_035590215.1. Classification (NCBI taxonomy): domain Eukaryota; kingdom Metazoa; phylum Chordata; class Aves; order Falconiformes; family Falconidae; genus Microhierax; species Microhierax caerulescens. The sequence continues at coordinate 6,557,474 of JAVJGJ010000062.1, read as the reverse complement.
ATCCGAAATGACGGCGGGAGCATCGTCTTCCTCTTCACTATTGCCGGTCTCCAGCCCTCCTCCACTGCATGAGGCGATCATGAGGGGAGTGAAGCCATCTGGAAAGCATAGGGGAACTCCGTGAAAAAAGGCTTTTTACTCTTCTGTAATGCTGGCGGCTCAGCAAGATGCCCCATCTGCGTTAGATGCTTATTCTCATGGGTGCATCGAGACTGAGTTCCTGACTGGTTCTAAACATCAAACATGAATATCCTTCCTCTGATATGGATCTGAAATTCCTTAGTGGTATCTCACCACTCACTGCTTTTCCTATTTCATCTGCTAGCGTGCACACTGCAACATATAAGATGCAATTTATAAAGAAGGTTGCTCAAAGCAAACCTGAGTATGGTACAGCGCAGCCTTAAGTATTTTCATTATTTCAGAGAACAATTTCACAATCATGGGGAAGACCAAATGTTTGTAATAATTTAAAAGGCTATTAACTATTAATACTAGTTAAAAACCTGAAAAGGAGATTGTGAAACGTGCTGTTTGGTGGGAGGAGAGGAATCTAGAAGTGGAAGTGAGATAAACTGGATGATTTAATAGGCACCACTTCCGTATTCTCTCATTTCCATCTCAGTGATTAAACAAAAGAGATCTTATGGAAAGCAAAATGTGGTGGGGTGTATCTCTAAATCACACACAACAGCAACCATGCGATGCAGAACGTCTAGCAGCCAGTCCATACTAGCGACAGAGGCAGGCAGGGCTGCCTGGGACTGCTCATCTGCAGGGGGTAAGGGAGGATTTCAGATTAGCTGACAGGCAGTACAGAATTGAAAGGAGTCCACCTTACCAGGACCTCTGACGTTGACATCCATACAGTCTGCATCGATTTCCCCCTGTGGTGGAGTAGGCGCCATGGAGGATATGCGCAGGTCAGCAGCATCCAGGTGCTGCTGGGTCCACTGCCTGTGATCCGTCTGATCGTCCGTGTCAGGCAGCATCGCCTGCTCCTCGAACTGAGAAATGACGGTGGGAAATGAGCGCTGAGCAAAGCGCACAAATCAGGGTGGGAGGAGGGGGTGAGCTCTAGCGTGGGAAGCTCTGCAAGTCTCAAAGGTGTGTTTGTCACACGCAGGTTTGCAAAGGAGCCAGCAGCAGCAATGTGTAGCGCAGACCGGGCCTCCGAGGGTCCCTCTGCTCTGCTGCCTTCTGCAGCGCTCTGCTCCTTCCGTGACAAAACCCAGCGAGTGAGGACTTGCAGCACAGAAAGGGAATGTGGCAGTGAGCTTACCCTGAACTTCTTGGTGTCCAAGGTCTCCTCATCACCCCACTCATTTTGGTTGTCATCCATCAGCGTACCATCTGAAGCATTTTTGAGGGGTCTTTAAAAATAAAGCAAAAAATCAGCTCCTCTGCAGGAACTAGTCTGTGATGGACTGTGTTTACACGCGCAAACTGAAAGAAGAATCAACCAGGAAATTTCCAGGAGGTTCCCCTCAGGTTGCCTTTCATTTTTTACCAACTGCAAACGGATCACGAAGCATTTAAAAACCTCCTCCAGATGGGAACACTGTTTTCCCCATGCAGAACTTTAAGAAACCTCATTTTTCTCCTCCCCACTACACCAGTACGATGCACTGGAGAACAGAACTCCGATGGGTTCTTGCAGAAGAGCCCCGAGCAGCCCTGCTGCACTGTGTTTAATGGGTTAGCAAGCAAATTACTCACTTCAGTCCAACAGAATCCTCCCCAAGTGGTTCTCGTCGCTTCTTCTTGCTCGACTCTGTCACTTTGAAGCCTTCTGGGAACCAAAGCTGCCCATGCTCCCTGCGCCGCTTACGAGACACCAGTACTCCCACTCCAATGAAAGCAAGCAAGACCAGCGCAGCCACCACCACATACATAGGATACAGCTGGGAGTTCTTCGTGGGCTCAGCTGTTTCACCTACAAAACAGTGGGGCACAAAGAGATGCTGAGACATTAAGCTGCATAGCAAACCAGTGACGGAGTGGAAATGAAGCAAAATTAGTTAATAGAGGTACCTAAGTCTGATCTAAATCAGCCCCCCCAAAATAAGGTCATTTTATACGCTATTAATCAGAATTGCAAACTATCGGCAAATTCTCGGCTGCACAAGGCAGCCTGCATCAGGAGACAGCTTCACTTTTTTCTCCTTTAAGGAAAAGGATTAGCAAACTTCAAATCATTGCGCTTGCATTGAGCTGTTAAGACAAAAGGATTTAGGGGGGATTTTGAAGATACAAACTTCAACTCCTTGCATGTCACTGATTGATTGGAGCTGGTTGGGTTTTCTTTTCTTTTCTTTTTTTTTTTTTTAATAACTTTTATAGTGATAATGATTTTGAAATAAACCTGGAATAAGCAAAAATAATAAACTGTTTTGCTTTTTTTTTTTTTAAGAACAGACTTAAAGAACAAAAAAAAGATGCAAGGTTATAAAAAACAGGCTGTGCTCAAATGCAGCCAGCTGACAGATAACTAAACATGGGTAAGGCTGAGAAGTTTTGGCTGTCTCCTCCCCAGCTGACCAACCATACTTACTTTTAACGGCTTCTATTTTGTAGGGTATGTTAAGGTTGCCAAGGGAGGCCAAGGCACCCAGGAACGCCGCCACATCGGTTGCACTCTGGAAGCACTGCGAAGATGACTGGATACACTGGCGGTTATCAATTTCCAAGTAGACGATGGATCTGTGCGAGAGAGGAGTCAATGAGACGAAGGATCTGCGTGGAGCAATGACCACACCAAGAAGACAGTCGAGCCCTGTCTCCCTTCCCTCTTTAAGCCCCCATCAGTGGGAATTAGAAGGTGGGGAACCCATCTCCTCGCTTCCCTGTGGCCCAAGCCCTGCAGCTCACCCTCATGGTCTATTGGATTTGCCTCAATGAATGCTGTGAAATCTAACTCCCCATCTACAGGAATGGAAGGGAGTCTCTCCTTCACAATGTTTTAAAATCACCCAAACTCTACAGTATCTTAAATAATGCTGTTTGGGAGCCTTCAGACCTTTTCACATCAGTTTTGCTGCTCTAACTCCTTTCCTTTTGGTGGCTTTTGATTGAGCCCACAGAGAGGGAGAAGGTTAGAGCTGTATGTTTTTTATCAAAGATCTCCACGCACATTTTGCAGTAATTGAGTTTTACAACAAAGCTCTAGAAAGCATTTCCCAGGGAGAAACTGAGGCTTAACTTAATGACTTCCTGAAGTCAGACAGTCAGTCAGGCCAACCTCTGCTTCCAGGTCCCACCCAGCCCAGCCCCGGCTCCCAACAATACACAGGACTCCTTCAATCGTGAGAGTCGGTGCAGCATTGTATCAGGGATTCCTGAGCGATCACTCGATTTTCCCACATGAGAGCAAAATCCGGTTTCTATTCACACAGAAAGCAACGTCTAAATACAATTATCTGGCCTACATCCTTCCCTTTATTGCGTGTTACTATTATCAACACAGAAAACAAATGCTGCTCAGTAAAAAAGGAACCCATCGGTCCCTCTTACCCTCTGATGTCCATCTGATCAAGCTCTCTCTTCTGCCTTCTGCCAGCCCTGGGGTAGAGGCTGCTCTTTACTTTATTGATGATGGCACTAGACATATCTGACCAGTCCTCTGTTGACCTCTTGATGTAGTGCTTCTTCAGCTCCTCCTCATTGCCATAGTATGGAAAGATCATATACTCTCCCTTGGGGTTCTTCTTGAAGACCACGTTGGTGTGCAGCACGCGGCTCAGCTCCCGCAGGAAGTTGAAAGAGTTGTTCTTCAGGTTCTCGGGAGTGATCAGGACCACCACCACCAGCGTGCCATCTGCAAGCTTCTCTGGCATGTTGTTTGCGCAGTCCAGCCCATCCCATTCACACTCAAAGTTATTGCAGCCCTGGTCACAGTGACCATCCGAGAAGTGATCTTTGCAGTACTGATCATACAGAGGGCTGGGAAGAAGGCAAAGAAAGGGAGAGGAAAGAATTAGACTAAGTACTGGGTGTATTACCTGTCTGCTGAGAAAATAAGTGGTGGTCCACAAGGACCTCTCTTTCGTATAAGTATTCTTCATCCTGATAGACACAAAGCCAGTTTACACAGAAGGCAACTGTTTCACACAGTGCTGTTGAAGCACTCACCTCTGCAGGTGAAAGATAGCCACTGTTAAATTATAAGTTGCAATATAGATGCCAGGAAAAGGGACAAATTACTGTGACTCAGAGAAGACATGGGGACACAGAATAGTTACTCAGAGCTGGTCCAGGAATCTGGGATTCAAGTTCTTGCTGTTGCCAAAGGCAATGCTCGGTAAATGCCTGGATGTTAACATCATCATGTTTTCTGGCTCCTCTTCCATCTGGGGTTTCCCTATGCTGAAACTCACTGTTTTACTACTGGGAGTTGGAGAATTCACTTCTGTGGCATGATACGGGCAAGGACAGGGAAGCCATCTGCAATGACCCAAACCCAGAAAGCTCCCAAATGTTTATAAACTCAGTAAGACCACAGGGAAGTGGGTTTGCTTGAGCTGCAGCCCCATAGGCAGCAGAACAGAATGTAGGGAGTGAACAACAGGTCTGCACCTAGGAGCTTTAGCAGATGCAACCAGGAAATACCCCCGATGATCAGCACAGAGCTCATGGCTTTAAAAGAAGAGCGTCAATGAGCAAGTCACTTACTTGCACTGCCCTTCGTATTTCTGGCAGTCAAATCCATCGTACAGGCAGCCAGCGTTATTGCACTGAGAGTCACACTTGCCGTCATTGAAGTACTTCCAGCACTGCAGAGACTGGGAGCAGTTCTTCCAGGGGTCGTTAAAATTGAGGGAGCAGTCGCCCCCATCCCAGCCACAGGCATGATTGTTGCATTTCCCATCGCAGATCTTGTTGCCGGCATACCCTGAGCAAACTGCAATCTCGCACTTCTCCTCAATTTTGGGTGGGATGATATCCTGCCCAATCCCACCTTGGAAATCAAAGTCCAGGATGTGGCAGTTGAGGCCGTTGAAGTTGGCAGGGCAGTTGCACCGGTAGTAGGGGGAGGCATCGCTGAAGAACTCGCAGGTGCCCCCATTGTAGCAGGGGTTGGATGTGCAGGGGCTGCTGGCCGGGTACTGGCACTCGGGACCCGTGAAGGCTGGCATGCACATGCACTTGGAGCTCTTGTGGATGGAGATGCAGGTACCACCATTCAGGCAGTGCAGGTTCCCACAGGTGCGGGAGTCATTCTCACAGGTGGCACCCACGAATCCCTGGGGAGGTGACAGCAAGGAGGGAGTCATAATCACTGACGCTGTCCTACGAGTGGCCTAACACACGTGTGTGCTCTGGGAAATGCAGCACAGACCCAGTGAATTGATCAGGTAATGGCTCTGGCACGTCCTCTGACACTAGTGATGTGCAAGAATCATCTAGAATGTAAACCCCTTCAGAGCATCTCCCTTAAAGTGAAGCGAGCTGTTCTCCATAGCTGCCTGGCTCCACCTTTAAACGGTGCAAATAATGGTCAGCCCAACAAGAGTCTGTCCTGCAGAGCCGTGTATCGTACTGGCTGCGCCACCTCCTTCTCCCTGACCCTAACCCAGTGCGTGAGGAGGGTATGCATACATGGATGTACCTCCCTCCGGTGAACACCCACAGCAAAGCATCTTCCCCTCCGCACTTACCCCCACCTATCCCAGCCAGGGAAGCCTCAGGGGCGAAACGGGCCCCTTGACTGCACCTCTGCGCAAGGGGCTGATGTGCAACATCCCACGCCCAGAGCAGGAGAAGAGCAGGTACCTACCGGGGGGCATTTGCAGATGAAGCCACGGCCGGTGTTGCTGGCAACTGCGCATGTTCCACCGTTTCTGCAGGGTTTGCCTTTACATCCATCCACCACGGTGTCACAGCGACGGCCTGCCGAGGGAGAGGAGCATGTAAGGCGCAGAGGAAGGTGTGGGAGATGCTTGGGGTGGCTGGGGGGGGGGTGCAGGCCCAGATGCTGAGAGTGGCGGGGGGGTGCGGCGCTCACCTGCATAACCAGGTCGGCACTCGCATTTGTAGTCATTGACCCGCTGCACGCAGTTCTGGGTGCCGCGGGCGTCGCAGGGGTTGGACAGGCACTCGTTGACGTCTCCCTCGCAGCGCTCCCCTACAAAGCCAGGGGGGCAGATGCAGCTGTAGCCACCTACCCGATCCGTGCACTTGCCATTGTTAAAGCACTTGGGCCCCAGGGTGACAGGATCAAAGAAAGGGCTGCAGTCATCCACATTGATCTCACAGTGCACCCCTAGAGAAACGGGGGAACAACCCACACAGCTCATCAAACAGTATCGGGGTGCCTGGTGGTCCCTTGTGTGAACCTTCCCTGCGAAGGGGCTGAGCCTGACCAATTCAATGGCAGTCTGAGCCGCC
>JAVJGJ010000062.1:6533403-6547074 GCA_035590215.1 Microhierax caerulescens | reverse complement strand
GGGCCCGCCCGGAGGAGGAGACGGCGGAGGAGGGCGAGGCGGTGGCGGAGGAGGAGGAGGAGGAGGAGGAGGAGGAGGGAGGAAGCTCGAGCTGGCTGTTTCCCAAAGCTCCTCTGAATTTCCTCCAGCTGCGCTGTGGCATGGTGAGGTGGAGCCGCGGCCATGGGCAGCCCCAGGCAGGGCAGTGCGAGGGAAGCCCCCACGCTTGGTGCCTGCTCCTCCCACGTGTAGAGGGACCGATTTGCTGCCACACTCGAAGCAGCAGCCCTGCAGAGCCCTGGTGAGGGCCTGGGGGGCACAGGGAGCTCCCCCTCACCTGTGTAGGGCAGGAGGCAGTTGCAGGTGTAGCCGGCAACGTCATCGATGCATGTGCCCTGGTTCAGGCAGGGGTTGGAAGCGCATTCGTTGATATTGGTCTGGCAGTTGGGTCCTGTGTTAAGAAAAATAAGTGGCTGTGATGGAGCTGTGCTGGTGGCAGGGGGATGAGGGTACAGTGGGGATGTGGTGACAATGGCAACAGCCCACCCATCGCCCTGGAAGAGCCTCCTGCTCTCAGCTCCAGCCGTGGATGCCCAAACTCCTGCAGAAGGTCCCCAAGCTGGCTGCACTGCCACATCTCCCAACCAGATCTGGAGTCTCCAGCATCCTCACAACGAAGCCTCCAGCCCATCTAATGTCATGGGGATGCCTACCCACAGCTCCCACCCAGGCCCCAGCGTGGGGGGGACAGGGCAGTGTCCCTGGCTGTACCCTTACCGCTAAAGCCCTCTCTGCAGGTGCAGATGTAGCCACTGGTCATGTCCTTGCAGGTGCCACCGTTCATGCAGGGATTGGATTCACACTCATTATTGTTAATGTCACAGTTTGTCCCACTCCAGCCTGGGTCACAGTCACACCTGTAGCTTTGGGGAAGAATTGGGGCATAAAGCACAGGATCTGGTCTGACCTGGCCCTCCCGGCTACAGCAGCCATCATCTACCCAGCAAACCCCAGCTCTTAATTGTACCCCTGCAGGGAAACATCCCCGGCACTAGCACAGAGCATGGACAAGCACTGGCACAGGGGACTGCTGCTCGCCCTTGCCTCTAACCCCAATTCTGCTGGGTAGCCCTCTGGTCCCAACAGCCCCACAGCAGCTCCCACACTGTCCAGCCTACCCGTTCAGCCCATCGTGGCATTTCCCATGGATGCAGGGGTTGCTGTTGCACTCATTCACTTCAGACAGGCACTTGGGATCATGGAATCCCTCGGGGCAGAGGCAGGTGAAGCCGTTGATGCCATCCTTGCATGTGCCCCCATTGTGGCAGGGGTTGCTGGAGCATTCGTCAATGTTGATGTTGCACATGCGCCCTGGGAAAGGGGGGTGTGAGGTAACATTATCCCATAGGATGCATGGCACGGTGGGCGCACATCGCTTCCTGGGGGGCACCCACAGGGCAGGTCCCCCTCTAGCCACCTGGGGAATGGATGCCCGAGGCTCTAATCTCCAGGCACACGTGTGCCAGCTATGCAGGAGCAGGCTGCCCTCCAGGTAGGGTGACTTCACACCCCTGCATCGCCCACCTGGCTTAATTAAACACGACTGGGAAGAGGCCATGTCCTGGGCTCGTTTGGTCCAGGAGGGAATAACGAAGGGAGCAGGTTTCAGCCTGTAACCCTACCTGCCGCAGCTGACAAAGCCAGGCTTTATTGCGGCTCCCGGCGGGCAGGGGGACAGGGGGCCGTGTGAGTGGGGAGAGGCAGGGGCTGCTCCCATCAAAGCCCTCCGCCGTTTCCAGCAGCAATCAAACAAACCAGTTGGACAAGGCAGCAACCTGATACCCATGGGAGTGGGCGCAGCAGGAGTCAAATTCGCGGCACCAGACACCCCTTTGATTTAGGCCTGAGCCAGGGTCACCCTCCTGAACAAGCAGGAGCGCCGGAGGGTGCAAAACCTCCGGCAAGTGGGACAGCAGCACCTCCCCTCCTGGCTGCACCCTCGCCCTGGCTGCGTGGGGTACCACAAGCTGCAGGCATCCCAGCACTGCCACAGGAGACATCCCAGGGCTCCACGGCACAAGGCTGGGCCCAGATCCTTGTGCCCAGATCGTGTCCCCAGGGTACCACAGTGGCTGTCATGCCCTGCTCTCACCTGTGTACCCTGGCTCGCAGGTGCACTCATAGCCGTTGATCTTGTCGATGCACTTGCCATAGTCGCAGGGGCTGCTGGCGCAGTCATCCAGGTTGATCTCACAGTTGGGCCCTGGTGAGGAGAGTGGTGCTGTTAGGGGGTCCCCAACCCCACTGACAAGGCAAAATGAAGCCCGTGGGCACCAACTGCTGCCACAAGCAGCTCCCTGGCTCCTGGCTGGGGCACAGCTCCCATGAGAGCCAGGCACCAAACGGGGACAACTCACCCTCAGCCGAGGGTGCCACTGCTGGTGGCAGGCCAGGGCCAACTCGCCCCAGGATGGGGATGGGACCAGGGTGCTGTGTCAGCATGGCCAACCTGCACGGAGCCCCTTGGAGGGTCTCTCCCACTCACCCGTAGTCCCTTTGAGGCAGAGGCAGTTGTAGGCATTGTTCCTGTCCTGGCAGGTCCCCCCGTTTTTACAGGGCTGGCTCTGGCACTCGTTGATGTTGATGTCGCAGCGATGGCCCGTGTAGCCGGGCTCACAGAGGCAGGTGAAGGTGGCAATGCTGTCCTTGCAGGTCCCGTAGTGGCATGGGTCTGGGTAGCACTCATCGATGTCAATCTCACAATGAGCACCCGAGAAACCTGCCACCAGCAGGAGGGACAGGGGGTCAGGATGGAGGACACGGGGTGAGGACGGGGTATACAGGGTCAGGATGGAGGACCTTCCTTCCCAACCTGGCCAGGTATGAGGCCAGGATGACCGGGGTGGCTTGAAGTGCCTACCTGCCCTGCCACACGCCCCGGGACCCCCAGGAGGGGGGCGCAGGGAGGGGAGCACCCTGGCGTGCCGGCGGCAGGGCTGGTCAGACCCCGGCTCGCGGGCTTTGTCCCGGGGCGCACAATGACCTGCATTAAGCCGCCTCAGCTCAGGAGTGGGGCCCCGCGTTTGCCTGTGGCTCGTCCCGGAGCGCGTGGGGGGGCCAGCCGCAGGCACCCCCGAATAATAACCCCCCCGGCAGATCCTATTCTCCTGGCCGGCTCCCTCCCCGCCAGGTTTGGGGGTGGAGAACCGAGGACAAAGTACAGCTTTGACTAGACCCCGCCAAGCCCACATAGCAGCTTTTCATCGGGGCTTGGCATTAGCAAGACACTAATTAGAGGCCATTCAGCTGGAAGATTTCTGGCGGGAGCTGCTCCACAAAAGAGCCACTGTTTGCCACCAGGGCTCAAGTCATCATTTTGTGCAACTGCTCCTTGGGTTTCGGTCGGCGAGCCCCCGCAGCCCTGCACCTTGCGTCCCCATAGAGGCAGCTTTATTCCTTCCTTCCTGCCTTCCCCCTGGCTGCCGCCCGCCGCCGAGGCAGGGAGCACGGCGGGGAGCACGGGACGGCTGCTGCATGGCCACACCGCAGGAGCACCGGGCTCCTTACACCCCAGCTCCAGTGGGCAGCAGGGTGACACCTGGGAAAGGGACAGTCCTGCCCCACGGAGTCCCACCAGCAGGGACTGACCCCACTGCCAGGGGGTTTTGGGGGATACCCACCATGGCAGGTGCTTGGGGAGGTGGGCACTTCAGAATTTGGCAATGGGGTTTTATGGCACATCACGGGGTAGAAGGTGGCTTGTTCCTGCCCAGCAGCGTGGGACCCCTGGAGCCCCCCCGGGACACGGGGACCCCTCACCTTCGGTGCACTCGCAGCTGTAGGTGTTGGGGCCATCCACGCACTTTGCACCGTTCTTGCAGGGGGTGCTGGCACACTCATCGATGTCGAACTGGCAGAGGTGCCCGTTGAAGCCTGGAATGGAGGGAGAAGTCACCTCCCCGTGCAGTGGCCGGACCCACCAGCCTCCCCCCGCCACCAGGCAGATCCCACCGGCCCCCCATGTCCCGGCCGGGGCGCTGGGTTTCCATGGGGACGGCTGCTGGGGGCCCTGAATGCGGGGCTGCGACCCGCCATTGAGAGCATCTTATTTACATCTCTAGAGGAGCAAAGTCTCTGAACTTCAAAACCTCCTTTCACAGATTAACCGTCTCCCCATTCTCCGCTCCACCCCGTGACTTTGACACCACATTCAAAGCCGCTGGTGCGGCCCCCCCGGCCCCCAGCCCTCCTTCCCAAAGAGGGGCCTTTTCAAGTGCAAAGCCACGGAGTTTAATCCTCCTTCCCCTCTCCCATGGGCCGGACCTGGAGCAGCATCGCCTGCACGGGCTCAGCCCTTCACCGCCATGGGGGAAAACCCCCATCAAAATTCCCAAGAAGTGCTCAGCCCCCTCTCGCCCTTTCAAGAGGCTCTAAAATTCAAGGACCCCATTTTCAGCTCCTTCCCAGCTCGAGCTGGGCTGCACCACGGCTTTGATTCCGCCGCGATGGCAGCGGGATGGATGCCACGTACCAGTGGGACACTCGCAGTGGAACTCGTTGATCTTGTCGAGACAGTTGCCGTTGTGCAGGCAGGGGCTGCTGGCACACTCATCTGTGTTGATCTCACAGTAAACCCCCTCGTAACCTGCGGGGAGACCCGGCACACCATCAACACCATGGCGTGGGGACGGCACAACACCATGGCGTGGGGACGGCACAACGCGCAGGATGGGCAGGTTACACCAGGGCACCTTTGGTCTCCCCGTGCTACAGGTGGTGGGACTTGATGCACAAGCTGCTCCATGGTTTTCCACTCCAGATCCCCTTGCCCTTGGCTTGATCCAAGCCAGCAAGGTCAGCAAAAGGAAGAGCCCAGAGCAGTGCTGATGGTCCCCAACTCTCACCTCCTGTCCCCACACTGCTGCGGGAGACTGGGCCACCTCTACCAAGCTATTTCTTTTTGGTGCTGTCTCCACGAACACGTGCCTCCCGCAGCTCCTCACCCAAACCAACACTGAGCTGAAGCTCAGGGACACCCAGGTCCCTCCCACCACCCACACCCAGCGCCGGGGCAGGGGTCCGCAGGGCTGCCCTGCCTACCCACCAGGCATGCAGATGCACTGGAACTCCCCAATCTGATCCAGGCAGGTGGCATCATTCTGGCAGGGGTTGGAGAGGCACTCGTTGACATCGATCTCACAGCGAGGGCCTGAGTAGCCCTGCAGGCACTGACACTGGAAGGACCCCTGGGTGTTGATGCATTTCCCCGCGTGCTCACAAGGGTTGGCTCCTGCAACACACAAGCATGGCTCACAGGACACGCTCCCAGCTGTACGTGAGCTCCCAGTGGCACCAGTACTCTCCCCAGATTCTCCTCTGCTGCCCGCACAGCTCAGCCCCGGTGCTCACCCAGCGAGCACTCGTCCACGTCCTGGTTGCAGGCTGGCCCCATGTACCCCGAAGGACACGTGCAGATGGCTTTGCCGTTGACAGGGTTGGTGTCGCAGTTGGAGCCCTCGTTGCAGGGGTTGCTGATGCAGGCGTCATCAAGGTGGCACAGCAAACCTGGGTGGCAAAAGGCAGGCGTATGTCGAGGGTGATGGGTGCACAAGTCATCACGCACCAAGACCTAAACTAGGGGAGCCAGGGGACATGCGGGGAGCTGCCACCCTGCACTGCGAGCAGGGGGCAAGATGGGATGGGGCCTCACCTGTGCGGCCATGGGGGCACTCGCAGTAGAAGGAGGCTACCCGGTCATGGCAGGTGGCCCCGTGGAAGCAAGCGGCCATGGCACAGTCATCGATGTTCTCGCTGCAGTCCTCCCCCGTCCAGCCATTGACGCAGACGCAGTTGTAGCCGCCGTGGTTGTTATGGCAGGTGCCCCCATTCTGGCAGGCATTGGGCATCAGCTGGCACTCATCCACATCCTCGGTGCAGTACTGACCTGCCAGGGGACAGGACACACGCATGAGCCTGGCGCTGCCCAGCTCCCGCAGGCTCCACGAGCATTGCTGTGAAGCAGGACAGCTCTCCCCAACTGTCCCCGGCATTCCCTGGGGCAGGACCTGTCCTTCCAGCCCAGACCCGTGCCACCCTCACCGCCAGCAGCAGCATTACCTGTCCACTCAGGTGGGCACTGGCAGTTGTAGGTGTTGACACCATCCACGCAGGTGCCCCCATTCTTGCAGTTGTTGCCTGGACAGTCATTGATGTTCTCCTCACAGTTCTGGCCCGTGAAGCCTGTGCAGAGGAGACATCTGCCGTGATGTCAACCCACCAACCGGCCATGCCACTGCCTCAGCCCCTCGCCACCCCCTCGCCGATGGCAGGTTGCTCGTTACTGGCTGCCAAGCGTGCACCAGGTGCTCCCAGCCCAGCTCTGAAGCCAGCCGCCTGGTTTCATCCCCAGCCCCGTCCTGCCTCTGCTGGGGCTTGGTTCTGCCGTGCAGGTTTCCCTGCCAGGACACCATCACCGGAGCCTGGCAAGCAGCAGCAGCTTCCTCCGCGCAGGGCAGACGGGGCGTCCCCAGCACAGGGTTTGCCAGCCAAAGCCCCCGGCTCTGGAGACGCTTGCCTCAGGCGGTGGAGGATCCGGCTCCACGGAAAGCTGGGATGAACCGAGGCTGCTCCCACGAAGGCTTGCGGCACCCGGTGCTGAATCACCAGCTTTTAATTTCACATCTAAAGAGCCTCAGCAGCAGCGCTTGCCCCGGAGGGGGATCCATGTCCCTGGCAGGGTGAACCGCCACCCCACGCGGCGCGGCGCTGATCCCAGCCCACCTCTCATGCGGTGAGCCCGGCTGCCTGGGTTTACGTTATCACCTCCACCCCATAGCATGGCACACATGGAAACCACGCCGCCCCCGGGCCTCTCCCCGCGGCCTCTGCAGCAGAAATAAACACCCAGGCCCGTCTCAGAGCATCTGCCAAGCTGTCCCGTCCCCTTCCGGCTGCCACTTGGGTTAAGTGCTGCATTTACTGAAGACCCCCAAAGCCTTGACCCAGCCGCTGTCCTGTTTCCCAGCCCGCCCAGGCACAGAGGGTCAGGACAGCAATGCCAGCCCATGGCAGCTCCCCGCGGTGCCGGCATGCCCCTGCAGCTCCCCAAACTCCCCAAGGCGTTCTGCACGCCCAGACCAGGCTGCTCCCCTGTGTGGGCAGCTCACTGCATCACCTCCGCCTCCACGGGGAAGGGACCGTGTGCCCAGCCTCATGCCCTGTGGGACCCCAGACCCTGTCCCAGCTGGGGCTTTTCCCCTTGTTCTCTCCGAAGGGCTGTGTTTTCCTCTCCCCCACAGCCTCAGCCCCATCGCACGAGGAGCTGCAACAGTTATTTGTGATTGCTGGTAGGAGTCCAAAGCAGATAATGTTGATTTGCACCTCGGTTTTAAGCAGCTGGGCTGAGACTGAACAGCAATAACTGGCAATGTCCTAGACACCAGGATTAACTCATTTTGAACCATCCGAATGAGTAATTAGTACTGCAATTACTTTAAACTCAGGGTTACATTCTACAGCGATGGCATGATAAAACAGCCCAGATTAGTTTAACTTGAAGAAACCCGGTATGGCCAGGCCTCTCTCCGGGAATGAAAAGGGGACATTGTTTCAGGTTTGCTGTGCTGCATACCAGCGTATCAATCACCCTCTTATCATGAGAAACAGCCTCCAGTCCCTCCTGCCTCCACCCAAGCCGATGCAGCTCCTGCAGCAAGCCACACCGGATGGCAGAGGTGCCGAGGAAGCCCCCTGTCCCCTCTGGAGCAGGGGCTGTGCTGCGCCACCCCACAGGAGGCAAACCAGCTCGTGCAGCATGCAAATCTAGAAGCAGCCCACGAAGCTGCAGCTGGGCGTGAAAAGCACCGATCCCCTCTGCAGCAGGGATGCTCCCCCAGGGCCATGCCTCACCCCGACATGCCCGATGCCTGGGCTGCTCCGGAGAAAGTGCTTTGTCAGCAGAACGGCAGGGCAGGGCTAGCACCGCTCCTCCTGCCCCCTCCACCTGCCCATCCCTGTGGCAAGGCTGCTCTGCCGGGCCAGGGCTCGGAGCTGCTCCCGCAGAGCATCGCCCCTGGGAGCTCCCGGTGGCACTGGCTCATCCCAGAAGGAAAGGCTTCCTTCCCCGGCACTGCTCACCTCGTCAGCCTCGCTGCCCCTAGGGACAGGAGCTTTGCTCCAGCCCGGGTGAGCAGGCGTGGAGGAGAAGCAGGAGAGATCCTGCAGGGCCCTGTGTATTTTGGATGGTTAACGAGTCTCCTGAGTTACTGCAGCCAAAAGCTTTGGGAAGGGGATTGAACCTCTGAGCCTGTGTCAGAGATCAAGACGAGATCCCCTGTGCTGCCCTGTGGGGATCACGCCTCTTCCCCCAGCACCGGGCAGGGCTGCCAGCAGGATGCGGGTACATCTGTGCCACCCCAGAGACCCCATTCCCACCCCAGAGACCCCATTCCCACCCCAACGCCACGGCCCCGGTGGCGGTGGGGCAGGAGCTGCCTCCCTATGCCCAGCGCTGCCCAGGGCACACAGCAGAGAAGCCACCTACCCCTTGTACTGCCCCAGCCCCTGCAGGGCTATAGGCAACCAGAGGGGATCAAAGCAGCCCCACAAGAGACTTCTCAGGCAGCTCAGCACTGCGCACAGCTTCCTTCCAAGGCAGCGGGTGGATGTGGCCCCCCCATGTCTGCCGCAGCCGGCCGGCGTGGCTGGCCCAGGTGAGAAATGGCACTTGGCCCCTGGCAAGCACAGCCTGGTCTGACCACGGGGCTGCACTGGGGCTCTGGGCTGTGCCACCCGCCAGCAGAAAATTCCACTATTTCATCTCTCTGGCCATCACGGGGCCGGGGGGGGGGAGCGTGGGGCAGCACGAAGCCCCTTCTGCTCCCTGCCCCGACCACACTGCAGACTGCTGCCCGAGGGCAGAAGCAAAAGGGCTTGCTGGGCTCAGGGGCCCCTCTCGCAGCTGCTTTCCCTTCCTCCGGCATGCAGGGTACAAGCTCCCTTGCAGGGTGCTGAGCTCTGGGGCAGCCCCCACCGGGCCCCCTCCCACAAGAGCCCTTCATTTCAGCCGCTGGGCTTTGGCTGGGCTGCCCCAGTGCTTGCCGGAGGGAGCAGCAGCGAGCATGGAGAGGGTCTCCCTTCCCCAACTCCATTCACACTCGGAAACTTTCCAAAACAGCTATTCCGGGCTAATTATTCCATTCTGGAAGTGGATTAAGCTAAAGCGGAAAAAGGCACTCTTATTCTGGAATATGAGCATCCGCACAGGGGCCTCTGCTGAAACAGTTGTTTTGGAAGAGCTATTTTGGTGAATCACCAAGTATAAAAAGCCCCCAGATGACCTCTCCTCTTCAGGCATTGCTGCCCAACGTCTTCCCAAACACACGTGGCACGGCGAGCCCACAGCCCCTCGGTTTTGTGCCCCCCCCAGAGCCATCACCCAGGGAAAGACGGAGCACTACTTGTTTACGGAGGGCAAAGAGGCTGCAAGAGGGTCCCCCATCCCCGTCCCCCCCTCGGAGGCAGCTTCTACCTGGCAGGCACGTGCAGTCGTAGGTGGTGTCTCCGATCTGGCGGCACGTCCCCCCGTTCTGGCAGGGCGAGGGGTTGCAGGGTACGTAGAGGTGCTCGCAGTTCTGCCCGGTGTACGCCGGCTTGCAGAAGCACTGGTAGGTGCCCACCTCGTTGGTGCAGCTCCCGCCGTTCTTGCAGACGGGCGGCGAGATGTTGCACTCGTTGATGTCCTGCTTGCAGTTGGCCCCGTGGAAGCCGGTGGTGCACCGGCAGACGTAGTGGGCTTCGAAGGGGACACACTGGCCCCCGTTGGCGCAGGGGTTGGAGGCACAGGGGTCGGCCTGCTGGCAGGTTTTGCCTGGGGAGGGCAGGGAGGAAGGATGAGGATGCGAACTGCAGCTCAGGTGCTTGGTGGGAGCGATCTTTGCACTGGGGTGCAGACCCAGCTCTGGGACTGTGTTCACAGCGATCACAACTAACTCCCCCCACCTCTGCCCCCCGGAAAATCCTCACGCATGCAGGGGGCTCGCAGCTCACCCAGCCAGGGACACCCCCCCCAAGCCCCACCATGGGTTTGCAGACCCCATCTCTCCCCCAGCACCGGAGGAAGCTGCAATCACAGGCGGCACCCTTCTCCGTCCACGGGGGTTTTCCAGGAGCATCTGCCCCCCAGCCAGGTCACCGCGTCCCCGCACCGTGCAGCAGCACCGGCTCACCTGACCACCCCGGCGGGCAGCGGCACTTGTACTCGCTGAGTGTCAGCAGGTCACAGGTACCCCCGTTGCGGCAGGGGTTGCTGAGGCAGACGTTGTCGCGGGGCGTCAGGCAGAGCTCGTCGGTGAAGCCCAGGCGGCAGGCGCAGGTGTAGTCCACGGTGCTACCACGCACCACCGCGGTGCAGGTGCCGGCGTTCTTGCAGGGGGAGCTCAGGCAGGGGTTGGGCAGCTGGCACCGCTCGCCCATGTAGGCACTGCTACACCTGGCAGGGGTGAGACATGCCGTCAGTGGGATCAGCCCCGGGGGGACACCCGGACACCCCAGGGACCGGTTCCAGGAACACCTCCCCCGGCCCAACCCCAGACCGCATCCCGGCATGTCAGGTTTGGCAATTGCAAGGCTCTGCCCTGGCTGCTCTGGGCTGAGAAGAGGAAGATGAAAGAGGTGCCGGGAACAAAGGCGTCCCCCATCGAGGGGCCTGCACCGACTTGCAAAACCGCAGCCTCCAGCGCCGACGTCCTGCTTCTCATCACAACGTGCTTTATGTGGGCCCTCCCTCCCTGTTGCTGGAAAGGAAACTGAGGCACAAGGGGGGACGTGGTGGAGCCAGGAGCACCCCCAAAACCTGCACCCAACCCAGGGCACCTACAGACCCCCAGGGAATGGAAACCCCAGGGCCAAGCAGCCCTGGGACAGCCCTGTGCTCCTGCCCGTCCCTGCCGGCGCTGGGGTCCCTTCTCCACCAGGGCAACTTCTAAACCTCCCTCCATCCTCAGAAATCACTCAAACACAGGCTCGGTGCTGGCTGGTAGCAGGTGGGACACATTCCTGTTCCCCGCAGCCAGCTGAGATCTTCCCCAACGCCAAACCCTGTGCAAGGAGGGATGAGCAGCCCCGGCTGCCGCGTCCCTCTGTGGGGGGGGGGGCTGAGAAAAGGCCCCCCGATGCGGCCACCAGCTCAGCCATCTGTCACCGTTGGCTGACAGGGCTTAAACAACTGCCTGCTGCAGGAGCGGGGCAGGTGATGGGGACATGCCCCAAGGGCAAATCCCACCGGTCATCCCAGCGAGGCTAGGCAGGATGCGGGGCCAGCAAAGGACGCCACGGACTGGGAAGATGCCCCCCAGGAAAGGGAGGACAGAGCAAAGCTGTGCACAGAGAGACCAAGGGCACCTGACATCCAAAGAAGATCCCAGGGATGAGGCCCTTCAGCATCTCCCCAGCACAAACCCTCCTGCACGGCTTCTCCTGTAGCACGTCTGCAACACGAGGTGCCACGCGCCTTGTCCCCTAGCAGCTCTGCTCACATTACACCACCTCCAAAGGCCACCACCCTGGCCACACTGTGCCGAGCGGCCGTCACGAGAAGGGCACGGGAGGAGTGAGACGCCACCAGCACGCTGCTGTCCCACACCGCGATGGCAATGCCGCCGCAGCAGAGCAGGGCACGGCACGCTCAGCTGCTGCCGGGCTGCTGGCTGCTATCAGAGACCTTTGAGAGCAGAAATAAACCTGGGGGCGGCTGCACGCGTTGCCGTGAGCTTGGGATAAGGCAATCACTGCTGGAGGCGATGGACCCGGGCACGGGGGGACTGTGGTCCCCGCTGTGCTTTGACAGGTCAGAGCTCAGGGCACCCACGTGCCCACACTCATCTGTGTCCCCGAGCCTCGTGCGTGGCATCCCAGGCTCCCGTGGCAGGCAGACCCCTGGGGTGAGCCGGGCCAGGGAACACTGCAGCCCCAAGGCTGTAGAACAGAGCACTCACCTGCAAACCCGAAAACAAGAATGTGGGGCTCCTCCGGGGAAGCACAGCCAGCAACCCCCCACCCTCAGCCAGCCCCAACCCGGAGCTGCCGCGCTTTGCCGCGCCACGCTGGCGGCAGGACCGCGTTCTGGCCCCGCTCCCCCTCTCCTTTCCGCCTTCTTTTTTTTTTTTTTTTTTTTAACCCAATTCTGATTTCATTGTTGGGGATTGTGTGAGAATTTGTCAGGATTCAGAGACATTTTGAGTTAATGAGACGGCATTATCCAGGCCAAATGAAAAAGAAAATGTGTATAATAATAAATCAGGGCATCTGCTCGGCACACAAAGGGCGGCGGGGAGCAGGTGTGCATCCTAATGAGGCAGAGCAGCTGCCGGCGGCCGATGCGATGCCCGGCTCGACGGCGGCTCCGAGCCCAGGGCGCCACGGCCACGGGGCGACGGCGCTTCTGGGTGGCTGCGCTACGGCCGCGCGGGCAGCGCGAGGGCTGGGGCCGCGGCCGCCTGAGAGGGGCCATTGTGCGGGGCCAGGCGGCCGGCACAGGCACGCCGCCGGCGAACCGCTCAAGTGTGCAGTCATCTGGTAAAAGCACCGCTCTCCCCCGCCTCCCCGCACCACACACGCTTTTTTTCTTAAAACAATCCGCCAGGCCCTCGCGGCGGCTGGCGGACAGGGAAGCATCACGAGGTTCTCCAATGGGAGAAAAAGATGGAGAGGAGGGAAAAAAAAAAAAAAAAAAAGGAAAAAGAATAATAAATAAAAAAAAAAATGATGCCGGACAAAGAGCCCCAGAGACTGCGCGGGAATCGCCAAGCACGTGGGAACCGCCACGGCACTGGCTTTGGCTCGCGGCGGTGCCGCCGTGGACAGCCGGGACCTGGAGGCGATGCTCTGCATCCCTGGCTGAGCCGGGCAGGCGGTGTGGCTGCTGCTGGGACTGGGGGTCCTGCATCGCGGAGCTTAAATGAGGCCGGGGCGAGGGGCGCACAGCCGAAAGCCCTCCCACCCAATTAGTTTTCGGACCGTTTCCAATTTCAGTGCTGGCAAGTGGTGGTTTGAGCTCACGGATGGGAAGCCAGAGCAGAGCTCAGCCTGAGCCTGGGCACGGTTATTAGCTGGGAGGTTAATTAGTGATTGGAGAAACTCCCCTGAGCCCCTGCCCAAAGGCACAGTGGGGCTGGGGTCATTGGCAGTGCCTGGGCTGGGGGCTGCCCTGTGCCCAGCTGCTCTGCCCTGGTGCTTTCCAGGCTTTTGCTTCAGGAAATCCCTCAAGTTTCATGGAGTTTGCAGATTTGTTTTAAATGGCTTTCTATTTGTTTGTTTTAAGAGCTGGTTTATGGATGCAATCAGCTCGAGAAGCAAGGAGGGTGCAGCAGACAGCGGGAAAGGGCTTGGCACGGGTCTGTCCAGGCCAGCAGGGACTGAGCCGAGTGATGGGCACACACGGCAGGTGGGACCAGGGTACAACCAGGGTACAGCTCATGCATCACATTTCCCCTCTCTGCAAGGCGGGTATTTCCAGCCCCAGAGAAGTGCGAGTGACGCAATTTTCCAGAAAAAAAGCAATACAACACCCTTAAAAGCCAGTAGTCACTACTGTAACCCACGGAAGAGTTTGCCTCGCACAGAGTGGGGCTGTGCAACACAGACCCATGGCGGAGGTCTGGTGACTCCTGAACCACAACCGTGGCAGGGACGGGG
>JAVJGJ010000062.1:6518006-6530623 GCA_035590215.1 Microhierax caerulescens | reverse complement strand
ATGTGTCAGCCCTGCCCAAGCACAGCCCAGGGGCCGGGGGGTGTTTCAGAGGTGCTGGGTGCATGGGGGATCCCCTGGATGTTGGGGGGCTCAGCAGAGGCTGCGCCTGCACCACCCCACAGCTGAGAACAGCCACACTTACGACACCCACTGCTCTCCTGCTCGGCGCCAGCGCGTCCTCCCAAGGGCTGAGACCTTGGCAGGGCTGGAGGTAAAACCCATCCCGGGCTTAAAACGCACAAAATAAACCACAAACACAGGCTTAAAACACACAAAATAAACCACAAGCAAAATGAAAACCAAGTGTAAGCTGGAGCACAGCCACTGGACACATAGGGGCTGTCCCCCATCCCGTGGCAGGGCAGGGGGCAGACCCACGCTGCAGGAGGGGCTGGGGGGCTGGCAGTGAGCCCCATCCCCGCCGCTGGCCCCCTGTCCAGGCTGCCTCTTATCTACTCTGCTATCATAACCTCTTCCTCACCCTCATCTGCTGGAAGCATAAATGGCCGCGGTTGTTTTCCCCAAGGTATGAGCACCGTGGGAAAGCTGAGGAGGGGAGGCTCAGGTCTTTACTCAAGCCCCATTTTGGGGGTCCTGAGACTAATGGGGCCAGGAGAGTCCCTGTTGCCTCTAGGGCAGCAGTGAACCTAGGCACCAGCTGTGGGGTCTCCCCTGCCACAGGGAGCTGCCCCCATCCCACTACCCATCCCCAGGCACAGGCTGGGCTGGTGGCAATGCCGCTCTCTGCCCCGTGGTACCCATGGCCTGGAGCAGCCATCCCAGACAAGCCATCCTCTCTGTGCCCCAGAGCCCCCGGCAGAGCCACCCCAGCGCAGAGCAGGTTCAGATACCACAACTGTGACCCTGCGTGGCACAGAGGGTCCCCACCGACGGACCACCACACCCACACAGCCCTCTGCACCAGCAAACACACTGCGGGACCGAGCAGATGCCTGCACCAGCGCAGGCTGGACCCTGCGGAGCGAAGCAAGTGGCCAAACATGAGCAGGACGCTCAGGTTTCACGTGTTCGCTGGCAACAGCTGAGGGAAGAAGAAATAACCAGCAGGACAGTCCCCCTCAGCTGCACTAAGTGACCACTGCCACTGCTGCCAGCCACAGAGCAGAGACAGGACCCTACCCCATCGCCCCCCACCACCCCTGGGGTAACCGCCGTCCTTGGGCTGACAAAGGGGAGCCACAGCTGCGCCTTCACACCTCCACCTGCGCCACCCCAGCAGCTGCAGACCCCGGGCGTTAAGCTCGCTTTCCGTCAGGCGTTCACGAACAAGAGTCACTTTTCCAGTTGTGCCAGTGGCTTCCTGCCTGGCACAGCCTGGAAGCAACACCCCAGCTTTCTCCTGGAGTTACACCCTTCCCCCTAAGACATCTTGCTCAGTGCCAGCCCGGAGGATCCTGATCTCCCCCAGCTCCAATCCAACCAGAGAAAGGGGTGGTGCTCGGGGATAGTCTCCATGTCACTGAGAGATTTGCTTCTTACTCCAACTTCCATTCCCTCTTATTCCATTCGTCCTTATTCCATTGCCTTCCCACCAGCCCCTCCTGTGCTCCTGCATGGAGCATCATCAGGGACTGCAGGTGCACACAACTGCCTACAGGATGGCTTCCCCGCAGCACCAGCCTGCCCCAGAAGCACCCCATGAGCACAGGAGCACGCTCCAGAGCCAGGGGAAAGCAGACAGGCCTGGAAAATGATCCGCTGGGAAAGCAGAGCTCAGCACCCTGCGTCTGAGCCCATGTCCTGCTCAGCTCCTGCCCTGGCACTGCCACCCTGCCCAGGGTGGCAGGGCACCCCTTGAGCCAGCAGAAGAGATGATGGGTGCAGGGAGATGAGAAACATTTTTGGACGCTGCCCTGAGCTCCCTGGGATGTGTGGGGCTGTGGATGCTCCCTCCTGCCCTGCCAGCCTGAGGCTGGTGGGGGCCGCTTGAGCCCCCTCCGAGCCGCGGGCACAGCCGGGCTCACCGCGCCTCACCTGCAGCTTTGCTCTGTGGTTTCTGGCACAGCCGTCCGTTAAGAAACCAAAGGCTTTGCCACAGCTCCCAGGAGAGCCAAGGCAGAAGAGGCAGAGCTGCCCAGCTCCCCCTCACCCACGTGGGGCACCCCGGCTGGGCGATGCACCCCAGAGCTCCCACCGGCCCTGCTGCGCTCCCCCGGCGCCGGCACGGCCCCACAAACACCTCCGGCAGCCGCAACACGGCTCCCAGCACCAAAACCCAGTGCTAAACCAAACTGGTGGTTTTTTTATGAAGTCCCATCCAGGACCTGCTTTATTAAACACTCTGGGACACCAGCCTGGGAAAAAAACAGAGTTTCACACAAGGAGGGCGGTTGGCAAAGCAGCAGGTTACTCCGAGTGACATCAGGTTAATAAAGCAAGAACAGATCTCCAGTCTTGTTTAATTAAAAAAAGCAAACTGCAATTCCAAAGTCTTTGATGTGTTTTGTTGTTTTCTTTTTTTTTTTTTTGTTCCATTTCATTTTTGACCTAGCCCAAGCCATCTAATTGAGATTTTAAGATCCAGACTTTCATCTGGAGAGAAACTAAAGGAATTCCCAAAGCTGCATGTACTCATGGACAGGAGTGGGGAAAAACGTGCTAGAGCCCTGTTCCTCCTACCAGTGTGATGGGGAGAGGGAAAAAAAATGGCTTTGTTTCTTAAGTAGACATTAGTCAGGACATTTTGGGAATCAGAGTTCCCATTGTAATGAAAAACAATATAATCCCATTACTAAGCAAAGTGGCCAGGCTATTCACCGGGTGGTAACTGGCTACCTGGGAAGGAGCAGCCCTCAATGGAGCTTCATTCACAATAAACATGAAAGATGTCGAAGGAAGAAACCAAGACAAAACTCGCCTCATTCCCACCCTCAACAATGGCTGCTATGAATTATTTTTTTTTTTCCCCCAGTTGATGTTTTTTATATCCTCTGCCGGCGTGAATCTGCACAGCCCTATTGTTTGTGGGAGCGGGCTGCCCTGCGCCGAGCTCTGCCCTCCCTGCTCATCCCGCTCCCTGCTCATCCTTCTCTTGGAGGAGCCCATTTATGGGGCCACCATGAAGGATGTGCTTCCCTAGGGAACACGGCCTGGGGTCCCGCTGCCCACTCGCAGGGCAGGGGCGAGCATCCTGGGGCAGGTCCTCAAGGAAGTGCCCACATGGGTGACTGGTATGACTGGTGTGCCCAGCTCTTTCCCCCCACCCCCCCCGCAGTGCTGCCCAGCAGCTGTGCCGTTCGAGAGCACCCACTGCAACTGTTCCCTGCTTTGATTTTTCATATGTAAACATTTTCCCTTTTAAAAAGTCTATTCTTTAAGCCAGCTGAAGGAAAAGTTGGAATTGGGGGGAGATGTGGAATTTCCTCCTCCTGAGGCCGTCCCTGTCCCTTTCGGGGTACATGCCCATTTCCACCCGCTCTGGACACAGCGCTGCCCACACGTGCTGCCTGCGCAGGGCAAATCCACGCTGCCTTGCTCTGGCACGCACAGTGCCAGTGTCACCACCTCCCTAAGTGATGATGAACTACTTTTTTTTTTTTTTTTTTTTTTTCCTTATCCCCTTAAACGAAGTTTTGGCTAAACACCGTGCTGCCTGAGAGCCAAATATGGAAAACTCCCACCCAGGACACGCGTGACCCCACCATCCCCTCTTCTAATCCTGAACATAAAACCTGAGATTAGGATCTGAACAGCCACCAAGAGTTTAAACAAGCTATATTTAGCTCCGCTATTTATAAACATGCGGGGAGGGGGGCAGTGGGGGTTCAGAGCACATGGATGCCCCTGAGGCACAAACCCTAAAGCCAGAGCAATTTGCTCCGGGGCTTTTTTGGTGAAAGGATGGGGGGGCAAAGATGACAACGGCCGGACAGTGATGGATCCAGCTCCCCCCAGCCCCAGCCATGAAGCTTCTGGTTTCTCTTTGCAAGCAAAGCTCCCGAAAATAGTTATTAGCAACAAAAACTTTGCCTCCTTGGATACTGTGGCCTGCGGGATGTACCAAGCAGACGGGTATCTATCTGCTCCTGGGATCTGCATCCCGGGATTTCTGTTGCTCCTGAGTTTAACCAAGGGAACGGCGAGGGAGGGCGGGAAGGCTCTGCCTCCGACACCTTTTGCCGGCAGAAATCCCTGTGTCAACATGACGCCCTCGCTGAGGGAGCGGGGACAATGGTGGCGGCTCTGCCCTCCGGCCGCAGCCCGCATTCCTGCCCCCCTCCCCTGGAAACCCCCCTTTTGTGGGGAGCAGCAGGCCCTGTGAAAGGGCCGTCTGTCGCCCTGCCTTTTGACTTGGAGGGTCTGTGTCTAACATTTTAATAGGGGCTGGGGGCCAGGGAGAGGCACCCCCCACCTCCCCTCGCCTTGTCCCAGGCCGCTCCCCAGTGGGGTCACTCTCCCAGCCCACCCCGAAGCCGGCGCACGGGGCTCCAGCCACCGATGGGCTGTGGGTGCCAGGGTGGGAGCTGGTGGCACTGCACATCCCACCCTCGACAGCCACATTCCTCCACCTGCTCCAAGAGGAGCTACTCGAGGGGTTACCCAGCTGTGAGAGCCTTTGGGAGGGTCTTCTTCTGATCCCCCCCGCACAAGGATGTGCTGGTGGGCAGGAGCACTGGGGACATGCTCTGCTCCATGGCTGCTCATAGACAGTGGGTAATTTCCATCTTAAAATAAACCACTGCACACTCACACTCACCCCCCAGGCAGCGATGCCAGCAGCAAGCGCATGGTCCTTGGGGTCCCCGTCGCCCCACCAGCACCAGCTCTCTCAGCCAGGGGACATGGGACAGAGCAGCTGGTAAAGTGAAGACCCCCAGGGCCAAAGGCTCCTTTCATTGCTCCTCTTGGGGACAGTTGTGGTGGACACAGGTAGTGTCACATCACCCCAGGAGCCACAGAGGAGGATGAGGAGGAAAAAGCAGCAGGACAGGAAGCTCAGCCCTGCAGCATCAGCCTGGGACTGATCCTGCACAGACACGGGACTGATCCTGCACAGCCCTGGAGGTCCATACAAAGCTTGGCACCACCACTCTCAGCTACACCGACTTCAGATGGAGCCCAAAGCAACAGGCTCCCAGCCCGGTGGTGCTCCCCCCGGCACCCAGCCCACCACCACAAAACAAGGCTGCTTGCCTGCAGGGTGTCCCTTCTATTAAATAAGGGCAACGTTATAGCATCATTAAAACTTAATAAATCCATTTCCCATATAAATACCATTAAATTCAGATTTTGGGGAAGGGAATTAGGGTGAAAAGTTGTTAAAAGAAAATGACTTCTGCGTAAATAAATTTTTGCAACTTGACTGAGCGTGAAAGTTTCCCATTAAAATGCAACTCCGCTCCCTTTGCTGGAAATGTGCAAGAGCCTAACAACTAGGGCCTAAACATTAACTGTTTAACTGACTTTTCCAATATTAACTCCAGACTGCCGTGGGGGAAGGGGAGGACGTGACGGGTGCAAGCTTAAAGTGGACATTAATTACTGCTGTGCGAGGGAAGCACACCCGGAGCGCGCACCGCTCGCATCTCACCAGCATCGTGCTCCCAACAGCCCTTGGCAGACACAGACGTGGGCATCACCGGCCGCAAACTGAAAATATTATATTCTGTTCTGAGGCAGAGGTCCCCACATGGTCCAATGTCTTCCCCTCTCCCCAACCCCTCACGTGGGCTTTAGTTGTGGTCCTGATCCCGCACCCCAAGCACTGAGCACTGCATTTACCAGCGGGCACCTCCGTCACCATGAGCCAGGATGCGGCTGGCAGGTTGTGTCCTCCCTCTCGTACCAAGACAGGTTTTGATGTTCAGATACAGCAGCAAACAGAGGGGAACCGAGGCGCTCAGCAGAACTCACTTGACATATGTGGAAACCTCAACACCGTCCCGTACAGCAGACCCCTGCCCATGGGGCACCTGCCAACACGGGGAGGTGACAGGGGGGGACCTGACCTGCTGGACATGCCCTAGAGCTGTAGACTGGGACACTGCAACGGGTCTTGGTGCTGCTGCGCACTGAGGAAGGCAGAGTCCAGACAAAGGTGTGCAAGCCTGAACGGGCACTGTCACACCATCGGGAAGCACCCTGAGCTGCTCTACCAGCAAGACCCAGGTGTCAAAGTAAAGACTGGGGTGTCCCCAGGTGGGCATCTCTAACTGTCCTGGGGTCTCCAAGCAGGCAGATGGGAGCTGCCATAGCCTGGTGTCACTAAGATCTAGCGGAGTGCTGTGAAGACTTTCCAACACCACACGTGCAGAGAGTTGTGCTAATAAGTCCAGAGGGTGCTTCCTCAGCCCCCCGAGCCCTGGCTCTGCAGCCCCGGTCCGACCCTGCCGATGTCAGCGGTGCCAAAGCAGGGCCCTGGCCCCTCACACGTCTCCACTCCTGCTCCTGGATGCCTCCACATTCAGGGAAGCAAAAGCACAGCACCCTGCTCAGCACCAGAGTAATGTTCCTATGCTTATTCCAGATCTCTGGCTGATCTGAGTAGCTGCAGTTTTACCCCAGGCCAAAGCGTGAGCACAGCCCTGGGCTGGTGAGCACCCAACACAACACCCATGGCTAGCAGTGTTCACAATGGCAGTGGTAACACAAACCTGCTGCTGCTGATAGCTCTCAAAACCAACCTGAAGGAGCCCAGCACCACAGGATGGAGCCCTTCTGTGAACAGATGGACTGGGAAAGCTGGGATGTGTCCTCCCCACAACAAATCTGGCTCACGAGGGTACCATGCAGCAAGGCAGCATCAGGGACTGGCGGGATTTTGGCACAGCTGTGGGGCTGGGTGGCTGAAGCACCATCCTTCCAGGCACTGGGGCTCAGCACCATGTGCCAAGGGCATCTAATGAGATGAAAACACTATTTGGAAAGCATCTGGAATCACCCCAAACCACCACATCTCTGGCCTGATGGTCTTTTTAACCTTGGGCCCCTAAGCGAAGAGCTGTGGGAGGTCAGCCCAAGGCCAGCTCGGGGAGCAGGAGGTGAGCAGCCCAAGTGCCCCGCGGTGCTGCCCCATCCCAGGCAGCAGCAGGAACCAGGCAGTCCTCAGGGATGGCTGGACATGAAACCACACACACCTGCAGCCCTGAGCAGAGCAGACAAGACCCTGAACACCTTTTCAGCCCCTAGGAAGGAGGCTGGACTCAACCGAGACCCCAGTGCAGGTCTGCTTTCCCAGGAGGGTTTGAATTGTATCCCAGAGGCTCTTCCACCCCACAGCCTCAATACGTGGTCTAAAACCTTCACCTGGAGTTTGGTGACACGCTAACCACAGTCCCCATTCAGATACAGAGCTTACCAGCTCTCAGAAAGTGCACCCCGAGGCTACCCCCTCGTTAAACACACTGATGCTCTATAAATTTCACATTCCACTCATGTACACATGCCGTTACCATTTGGGACGCCTACCAACATGAGCAAAACGAGGGTCACTACACCTCCAGGCCTGGAAAGAGCAGGTTAATTTCCAAACAATGTTATTTTAAAACTTGCTAACTGCCTCCTGATTATGTTATCCAAGCCCTTAATTGGTGAATAGCTCGGTCTTGCAGTGACTTATACGTGTCTCCCTCGTGCTACATACAATAAACTGTAACAGCCTTGGAGGTGAGAGCAGGGTATGCAGTATTAGCTGGAACAAACTGATGTATCGTGGCTTCCAGCAGGTAGGAAGACAGCAAGTCAGTTTGTTGAGATGGAAGAGATTTTGGTGGAGTAAAAGGTACCCCACAGGACAAAGCGAGTGACCTCCAGCAGCTGCCCACGGAGCCCCATGCACTGCATCGCGCCGCAGGATCACACTTTTAACAGCTGCAATTAGCTGGCGAGGAATAGCCCCTCTGGTCTCAGGTGATGATGGCCACCGTGAATACCCCATCCCCTCTGCACCCTGGGGAGCCTCTGAGCAAATTCATCTCAGCAAGCACCATGCCATCCCTCCTCTCATCTCTGTGCCACAGGTACTGCTGAGGGACCTACTGAGATATTTCTTCTTGAACATGACCCACACTTGCCCCTGCATTGTAAACAAATGCAGTACAACCCTTTGGACATCACAAGTATCCAAGCCATGAGAAAAATCAAGCAAAAACCCTCAGCCCAACCAGCAAAATCCCAAGGCAAGTTAGCAGGAGTCCGTGGGACCACCTGAGACAACTGATAACCATCAAGACACCAGGCAGAGAGGAGAGATATAAACAGAGATTCTTCTAGAAAAGAGCTAAAAAATCCTGCTGCTGTCCCAGTGACCTCACCGGCTGGGCTTCTCAGCTAAGTTTCTCTTCCACTGGAATCTGCAACAGGTGACGCTTTTGTATTTATAATCTACCCTTTTACCCATTTCCACCTTGTTCTTTCCGAGAATGAGATCAGACTCGAAAGAGCCATCAAGAGTTCTCAACATGGCTGAATCACCGCTCCTCTACTGCTTTAAGAGCTTCCTCTGGTTGATTGTTCAACACTCCACCCTCTTCCTCTCCAGCATGGAGACTGCATTTTTTCTTTGTTATTATTTCATGGAAATAACGTTGGGTTAAAGCACATGAGAAAAACCAAACCAGAAGGAAACTTCCGCCCTTTACAATGAGATAACAATGACTGAGCAGTTGAATAACTTGAAGGGCACAGAGAGCTGCAAAACTCAGATCACTCCTCTCGTCTTCCTGGTTTGTCTCCTGGAAGAGTTTGGAGTTAAAATAACCACCTCTTCCCACTACGGTCCCCCCTCTGAACGTTTCTTCCACTGTTTCTGGCCCACTGCCCGTTGAAGCTGGTGATGGCAACAGGCACCGGCTCCGGAGCCATCGCCCCGGCTGAACTACAACGCCACGCTGATTCATAAACAGAGGAAGTACTTTAGCAAACCGACTTTTCCCCCTTTTCAGCGCCAGCCTAGCGATTAATTTAACTTATTCTTTTCCTCTGCCATCTCTTTTGCTTCCCTGGGCGAGAGTATGACAACCCAGGCGCAGCTCCTCTGACTTGAATGGCGCGAGGCTGGTGGAGCGGCGTTTGAAACGCAGCCTTCTTTCATGCCATCTGCTTTTAACTAGCAGAGCAAGGGAGGTCCTGGGAATAAACATCACATGGCAACAGCAACCTAAAATCAGCCCTACTCCTTTGCAGGGATGCCAGTCAAAACTACGGTTGTCCAACAGTCTAATTAGGAGCTATCACTAGAAGTCAAAACGATCTTTTTGGAAAACCTTCTCATTTTGTCTGGGAAAATGCCTTAGTCAAAGGCAAGTGCCTTTTCTGGAAAGCCACAGCTATCCAGCGCCACGAAACCACACGTCAAGCACCGCAGCAGCCACCGTCTGCAGGCAGGAGCCTCTGAAGCTCTGGATCTGGTGGGACAGAAACACCCCGCGCCTCCAGCTGGGGTCCGGGCAAGATGCGCGAAACTCTGCGGCTGCTCCTCCAGCACTGAAAGACCCGGCTACCCCTGCCAAGATGGAAAGCAGCTCCAAAGGCGGCTTAATTAGGCCGCTTCTGTCGCGAGCCCTCCAGCCGATCAAATGCTCAGTCCTCTCCATTCAATTAAAGCCCTGCGTGCCCCGAACTGCCTGGCAAAGGCACAAACAAGATAAGGCACCTGGAGTTTTACAAACTATCCCTGTAAAATAATAAAGGCAGAGAAATCTCATCGCCTCGCACCGGCGATTCCCTTTCCGTAACAGGGCCGATAACTCGGTTTCGGAGTTATCAGAGTCGTCTTCACGTAACCCAACGAGCTCTCTCCTGCCACAAACGCCGGGACACTTGTCCGCTAGAGTAGCGTCTCCCTCGTACGCTATTTATTTCACTCCACTTTCTAATTGGATTTGTGGGGGCAGCACAATGGGGCTTTATGGCCAAACTTTGTTAAGTGCCAGGCCGAGCAGAGATGTGGCCAGCAGCCAAAATGGTGCATTTCACGCAGGCGCCAAAGGGCAGTGCCAAGCTTTTCTGCGTCTGGTATCTGTGTTCTTGGCTCTGCTTTGTTTAAGAAGCTTGGAAGCAAAACTCCTCGTAAAGAGATATTCAAACAAGTAAAAAATCAGGATTTTGCGAGCTGCTCTAAGATACCTCAGAAAGGTGCACCTCCTCCAGGCTGGCAGTACCTCTGCTATCTGCCCCCATCGCCCACGGAGCGTACCCTGCACGGGACAAGCGCTTTAGCACACTGAGAACACACACTTCAGTTCCCTGCAAAAATAACTCACACACACTCGCGAAGCCATCCCAGCATCTGCAGCCAAGCGAGAGGCGGTTATTCACAGCTAGCAATGAAGTTCTTTAAAGTTAACTTTTTCTCTTAAAAAAAAAACCATCCCAAGTCTACTTTGGAGGCTTCTCCTCCATATAGAGCTCGCACACATCAGATCTAATTAGATTCCATCACCATCTGCACATGAAAAGTAAATCAGGAGTTGCACAGACTTAAGAAAAAAAGGGAAGAATGACCACAAGGAAAAGGAGGGGTGTAAGGTTGGGGAGGGGGTGGAGGGTTGGGCATTCTGGGAAGCCATACATGATTAGTCACACAGCATTAATCTGCCTCCCTTAACAATAGCTGCCGAATTTCGACCGAATCCCAGCTGTCGCTCTTTGAATGAAAGAAAACAAGATTTAGAGCGTCAAGCGTTGGTAAGGGCTTCTGTGCAAAAAAAAGTGGCGTGCATTCATTAGTGGCTCACAAAGAGACCCAGCCTTTGTCCATTAAATTGCTCATGTGCCTGATTGATTTGCTGATTTATTTGCACCAAAGGGTTGGGGGGCTCAGCTTGGAGAAGGAGGCGGGAGGTGCCTGGCTACTGGGCAGAGTAACGGCACCCAGGCGGATTTGCAAAAAGCAACACACATTGTCAAGGGAAACTGCCATTCAACAGGTTGGGATTGGAAATGCCTTCAGGTTCCTCCGCCGAGGACTTCCTATTTGGAAATTTGGGGTGGGTGGGAACGTCTCCCCGCCCGCTCTCAGCTCGGGCCACGTTCAACAGGCAGAGGGGAAATCTGGCCGGAAAACAGAGTCTTGCCCATTCACATTTCTTTTATGGAATAGTTTTTAAAAGGGAGCTGGAGTCTTATTCATTTCTCTTGATTATTGTTCCCTGGGAGCCTGGAGTGAATCGGCCATCGCTGCGGTGGGTCGGTTGGTCCTTCAAAGAGTCCCAACGCTTTACACATCCGTTTCCCCACAATCGGCTTGGAGAAAGCTCCGGCCTGGGTGCCAGGTCCTGCCAGGAACGCCAGGCTGGACCGCAGTTTGGCACTGGTGCTGGCAGGGCTGCGGGAGGAGGTGGCCCTGCTCCCCTGCCCGTCCCGGGCGATGCCCTGCAGACCCACGGACACCAACGGGGCAGCTCCAGAGGCCAGAGCCACACCATGAAACCTCTCTTGAACGTTTATTGGAGATATACTGGGGCACCGCACCACAAACTGCCAGGGTGCAAGGGAGTGAAAGGTAACGCTTCGGGGCCAGGAGGGAATAGCTGGAGGACAGACGGACAGACAGACAGACAGCCTCCCTCCCCGCCTGACGGTCCAACGAGCGCCGCGGGCTGGCCCTACCTCCTGCTCCATCAGCAGGGCAGTCTGCATAGGTTAACACCAGCAAAACATGGCCCTTTGCCCATGTTTTTCCACCCAGCTATGAACAAAGCCCAATCCTGCCAAACTCGCGGCGACTCCTACACAAGCAGGTTATTCTTGCCACTCAAGGAAAGAGAACGCATCTTGCCCTATTAAATCCAGAGCCTTCAAAGCAAAGTCAACATGCATGTCAATACTTTGGTCGGGAGAGATGAAAATCCTCTGGCTCCTCCATACTTACTGGCACACCTCCGTCCCGTTGAGAAAAGTTTCACACCTGCCCCCGTTGAGGCAGGATTCAGCAAGCTGTGTGCACCGTAAACCTGCAACAGAAGGAGAGCGTTAGCCATGGTGCGGGTTCTGGGTGGCAGTGGCAAGGGGTGCATCCCCTAGAGTCACCCAGACCGGGGACAGGCTCGCCGAACCCCCCTGTGCAGCCTGGTGAGATGGGGGCTGCGGCACCCGGTGGCCCCCAGCCGCAGAGTGATGGAGACAGGCAGGGACCGCGTGGCCCCGGCGCCGAGAGGCTCACCTAAAAATAAACTCAGGGTGGGCTCGAGGGCAGGCTCTGCCTTCTCCTCCAGTGGGAGGGCTGACAGAGAGAAACCCCAGATCAGGCCCTTGAGTGACAAATGCCATTTGGGAAAAACCATCCGCCCCAGGGCCCATGAGTTACCATTAACTCGGTAACGAAATGAGTTGCCCGTCACAACTTGCTATGAGTAAAGTTTTCATTGTCTGGCCCTCAGAGCCAAATTCTGCACAGTTACCACAGCAACTCGCTGAAAGTACCAGAATCGCTTCCGATTTCCACCCCGGCTCACTCTTCCCCCTTCTCTGCACCACTCGCTCTTCACGGTAACCGGCTCCGCGCCACGCGTGTGCAGCCACATCGAACAATTTGGCACCTCCACCACCAGAACCAAACTTCTCTGCCAGGCGGCTACCGAGCCCCCCGCACCCCAGGGACACCCCTGCGGCTCTCGGGGTTCTACCACCAGCCCCCCCCCCCCCCCCCCCACCCC
>JAVJGJ010000062.1:6500357-6514446 GCA_035590215.1 Microhierax caerulescens | reverse complement strand
CCCACTGTCACGGCAGAGCAGGGGCAAGGCTGGGCCATCGGTGCGTTTCAAGAGCAAATAACTGATGCCAAAGGATGCGCAGCAGTAATGCCTCTGCACCATCGTTCTGGCAGGGAAGTGGGTGCCCCCCATGTTGTGCCCTCCCTGCAGACACCAGGGGGGTGGCAGTGGCAGGATGCGGCCCCTGCCACTGCCCTGGCTGAGCAACATCCCTGTGCCGCCGCGACCATACCACCACGGTCAGCCTCAGCCGGGCAGAAGGCAGTTGCAAAGGTGGCCTGAGGCTTCCACCGCTCGGGCTTCCTTGGAGATGGAGAATTCTGCTCCTTCTCCATCGCTCCCGTTCTCCCTCCCCATCAGAGCCCAGGGAGCATCTCGGCTCTACCTGCCTGGAAATACCGGCCGTGACTTTGCCCGGGCTTGTTCTCCACGTGCCGAAAGCACCATGCGTTTAGCTGAGCTGCATTGGGGGCTTGCTCCCTGGAACTGCAGAGAGCCCCCCAGCCCCGCCAGGTCATCATGTACTGTTAGGGTGCCCATGTCACCTAGGGATGGAGGGGTGGTGACGTTGGCTGCCGCTCGGCGTGGCGGGATGCGGTGGCAGAACCAGGTGGTGGAATCAGCCAGCTCTGCCCGCTGCCCTGGCGCTGCCGCTGCGGATAACTGGGCGTCCCTGGCACTGCCTGCTCTCGGGGTGCTGGAAACCCACAAGCCTGGGGCTGAAAGATGTGCCAGCCCTGGCCCCGGCTTTTCTCTGCGCTGGGGAGGGTCTGGCGGCAGCGGCCGGGGGCACGGCGGCGGATACAGGCAAACACAGCCATGCGTGCAGCCGTGCCGCCTCACCCCCCGAGCACAAAAGGTGAAATACATCTATTTATTGCCATCACCCGGGGGCTGCTGTGACCCCGCGGCGGTGGGGTGGCTCTGCACTGGGGAAGGCTTTGCCGTGGGGGAGGTAAAATGCTCCTCTGTGGTTTCCCACGGGCAGGACTGGGGCACAAGCGTCTCGGCATGAGGATGACCCCTCCAGCCAGGCGCTGCTGCGAGGTGTCCCGCTTTAATCTGGTGCCATCCTTACCCTGGTACTGAGAGGATCTGGTGCAAGATCCTTGCAGGGAACCTCCTCAAGTTTCCTTCTCCCAAACACCTCCTCCAGAGACTCCTACGAGGAAAAGAAAAAAAAAGGAGGAAGGCAAAAGTCAGCGTTCAGCATAAATCTTTTTGCAATAAGAGGTGAATATGACATAAATCCAAAGAAACATTTTATTTTGAGTGGTCTTCAGGGGTTAAAAATAATGGGATTTTAGGTACTTTTAAAAATAGCGTTCATAAAAGGCTTTAATAGAAACCTTGGCAACTGTCCATATGATTAGTGATTTAAAAACATAAAACCTCCACACATGTTTAAAAGTTTTAATAAGTTAAAATTAAATGAGTGAAACTCTGGGAATATTTTTTTGTTACTGCAAGCTAAGAAAATTATGTCCGTTAAGCAAAACTTAATACAAATATAAACAGGTAATGCACATCTGTAAATTATTTTCATGTCTCCAGGGGCTGGAAAAAAACCTAAGTGAGACCAGCATTCTTATATATATTTTGCCTTGACAGCTCAGGAAAAAATTTGCCAAAAACCAGAGTTAGAGCACTGGGCTGGCGTGGGAAAGTTGGTTTAGTGAGAAATTTGCCCTAGGCTATTTAAATAAAAACAGGCGTTTTTTTTAATGGCAAATGCCTGTTAAATACAACCAACGCGGCTTCCAATCGCCTGAGTAACTAGTGTGCCTATTCCTTCTTGACACTTTCATCTCTTTATCATCACAATCAATATTTTGCTCTTATACATTCAGCATAATAAAAATAGGACCGATAAGGCAGACATCAAACTCGATGTCTCCTGCTTTCCCTGCCGCGCTTGGTTTGGCATTCCTCTGCCAGCTGGTTTTCGGAGCGGCACACAGGGTTAGCCCTCCTCGCGCTGGTACATGCACCCGCACCCTCGCTCACACTCTCAAAAAAGGCAATTTTTAGCAATTAAGCGTGAATCAAAGTGGGTAGAGCATCCTGGAAAGTCTGAGCAGATAAAAATACAGCCGGTCATGGAGTCTGCAATGTAAAACTATCCCAGGCAAAGCTGCCCCATAATGGGATTAAGCTGTGATTCCCCGGGGCACTGGAGAAATGAGGCTGGATTTGAAAGAATGGTATAAATCCTGATTTTTCTTTTTTTTTTTTTTTTTTTTTAAATAGCTGAGTGGAGGATTGTGAATGGACGGCCATAGGACAAATCGCATGGATGGTGCCATCCCTCTGGCCTGGCAGTGATGGCAGTGCCTCTGGCAGCACGTGCCTATGGAGGACGGCGTTCCTCCTGGCAGTGCTGTGGGGATCGGTCCCACCTGCGTGTCCAGGCTCGGGATGGGACAGGGGACATCCAGCCCTCACTGCAGGGGACTGGGGTTGGTGCCATGCGTGTCCCTGCCCCGGCATGGCTGCTGCGCCCGAGCTTGGCACACATCGGGTTTTCCTCCTCGTGGGCTGCTGAGACTGGTTTTAATTGCAGGGTTGCTTCTGGCCATCGTTTCTCGGTGTGCAAAGTCAGCTCAGCAACTCTCACCCACGGGATTAGCGACAGGCGGGGTGATGTCCCAGAGGAGCCGATTTCCCTGCATTGTTTGTACCTGGGTGAAAGGTGCCGCTGCACTATTGCACTATAAAATCTGTGTCACGTTTAAAATAAAATGTCTTTATGGGCTGCGAAGGGAGAGCAGGTGTTGGGCAGGAGCCTCTCAGCCTGGCCCCGGCCTCAGCGGCCCCTGCGCTGCTCTTATCCGCCTCCATAAAACAACCGAAACATTCGCTGGTGTGTAAACAGAGGCCAGGGGGGTTTATGGAGCTGTGGGTGACGATGTGCCCGGCCCCAGGCTCGTCCCATCCCCATGCTGATCCCTTGTGGGTGCTGGGGCGTGGGTGCACCCACCCGCACGGGCTGGCTCGAGACGCGGGTACCCCCTGTCCCTCGGTGTGTGTCCCTGTCCCCCCGGGCTTGTCCTTGTCCTTGCTCACACCCTGGTGCTGCAGACCCTGCTGTCACTGTCCCCTCCTCTCCCACACTGGGGTGATTCCTGGGGGTGTCACATCACCCAGCTCAGGGCGGGGGGTGGGGGTGGTGGCTCTGAACCCACCAGTTCTCACCCACACAGGCAGTGATCTCAGCTCTCTCAAAGCACAGACCCCAGCCCAGCCTTACCCCCAGCCCTGGGGCCATGCAGGACATGTTTGCACCCTGTGTTTCATGTGCATCTTCTTTCAAAACCATCTGTTTCTGTGCTTTTTCTTTCATTCCTCCTTTTCCTGCTGAGGTATGTGGGACTTTTCATCATCTCAGCAAAGAAATTGCTCACCAGAGTGTATGGAGGGGCCAGGATCAGACCTCTTCTGATATTTACATTAAATAATTGAAAACTATCGCTTGCAGCAGTGAAAACCCAAGCGTGATTCTCTGTGCACAAGCCCAGGCATGAACCTGATACTGGATTTCTGGACCGCCGCACAATGCCAAGCAGATCTCAGTTACGCTGGCATCCCTATAGTTCCACCCGGCTCCGTGCTGTTGAGATTTGCTTCTCCCGGGGCAAGCACTCAAAAAGACATCGTGCCATGTGGACACTTGCTCTGTGCAGGTTTTCGGGCAGGTTTTCTGGGAGACGTTGCTCCCAGAGACCTGGGCGTGCTCCTTCTCGCTGGGCTGGCCTCAGGGGGGCTGGGTTGCAGGGTCCTGAGATGCCACCGATGCTGACAGGTAGTTTCGGGGGCAGTTCAGTGCCAGCTCTGTTCTCACAGCAATAGGATTCGGGACTTGAGAGCTCCTGTGCCAGGCTGAAGCCAGCTGAAATTCTTAAGTGATTACAAAAAGAGGGTGCAAAAGTGCTTTCCACACCCCAGCCCTTGCTGCTTGATCCTTCTGCGGGCACTCCCACCCACCGCCCCCTCTTTCCTTCCGTGTGGAAACAGGCAGATTTGGAGATGTTTCATTTTGCAGAGCAGCTGCAAAGCAGCTCTTTCCCCCTCAAAACACATGCAGAGGGGACTGAGCATCTTCTGTGCCCACGTAGGGCATTTTGGGCTCTGGGCAGCTGGGATGGCAGCCCCACTGCCGGGGTGGTGTGGGGGCTCCTGCGTGCCCCTCACCATGTCTGGATGCATGTGCAAGGGCTGCTGTTGGGGAACACTTCCCACCCAGCTCTGACCTTGGTGCCTCCCAGCAAAAACACCTCCTGGAGAGGGGCCAAGCATAATAGCCAGTTCCTTCTACTCCCTTCCTTCCCAGGCAGCCACATTATCACAGGGCTCAGCCGCGAATCAAAGCCAGGCACACGAAGACGGGAACCGGGAGAAATCAGCCTAAAGATGCTGTTTCCACCTAGAGAGGAGGGGCTGCGGGGCATGGGCTGCTTTATCGTGGGGTGCCCCATCGCAGCAGACTCCATGCCTGGGAAGGAGGGAGGGAGGGAGGACCCCCCCCAACCATGCTTGGGTGCACCCAGGAGCCCCAGGAAAACCCCCGTCATGCCCTGCGCATCCCTTGTGCCAGGGCACTGGGCGTCCCCTGCCCTGTGCCACCGCGGCTCCCATGGGGCTGGCTGCACTCGGGGGCTTTGGTGGTGCCACAGCTGGTGCCAAAGGGTTTGGAGAAGCCCCAGAACCCATCCTCCGACCTCTGCCCGCTGGCAGCTGTAGGTGAGCGATTTATTTCCTGGAAAATCGTTGTGGATTTTCTTTAGAATCAGGCTGAAAAATACATTAACAAAAAAGCCCCCTGTGATGCCATATCCCTTCATCCCTCTGTGGGGTTCCCTCCACAGGGAGGGATCACTCCTGCTTGGTGAGGGCTGCTGCCCACAGCCTCCCTCAGTGGGATGGGGGTCTCGCTTGAGCTGTGCCCCCTCGGGGTCCTGGCTGGCCCATAGAGCTTCCCCCTATCGCCACATAGAGGGACAGCCCCACTACTCCCACGCCATGGTGCAGGCACAGGGTTGGTGGCACAGGCCAGGCCAGGTGCCGTAGCACCCACCAGCAGCACCCAGGTGCCATGCCACCCACCGGCAGCACCCCTCCCCACGGCACGGGCCGGTGAGGGTGGTAGGCTGGGAACTGGCCAGCAAAGAGATGCCAGCAAGGTGCGACCCCTCCCCTGCCACTCTAAAGCTCCGACTTCAAAGCCCGGTGACCTTTCAAATGCAGCAGCTCTTGCCGGGGCGGGGAGTCACAACTGGGGAGGAAGGGGAGTGCAAGAGGGGACCCGTGCATCCCTGAGCCCACTGGAGGGATGGACCTGACCCCCCTGCCCCAGCACGTGGAGACAAGGTGATGCTGCCCGGTGGGACCCCCATGTCATGGCCAGCTCCCCACTCCTGGCAGGAGCCTGCGCCCTGCCAGAGCAGCATCTGCCCCAGGCATGGCCGGGCAGGGCTCTCGCTGCTGCCTGGACTTTGGAGCATAGGAGCTGTGCAGCAGCCCAGGCGCTGCCAAGGGTAGTGGCATGCTCACTCCCTCCTGCTCCGGCACCTTGCCAAGCCGTGCCCCTGTGGCACGTAGGCTCTGCCGGGGTCCCAGCGCAGTCGGAGCTGCTGTGGGC
This sequence comes from Microhierax caerulescens, assembly GCA_035590215.1. Lineage (NCBI taxonomy): Eukaryota > Metazoa > Chordata > Aves > Falconiformes > Falconidae > Microhierax > Microhierax caerulescens. Next base: position 6,508,808 of record JAVJGJ010000062.1, on the reverse strand, counting down.
AGAGCCATGGTCTCTGCTGCACCGTGCAGGGAGCTGTGGGCGCCCACCACGCGATGCTCCCACAAATGTCCAGCAGCAAAAACACATCAAAGCGTGTCCTGATGGCAACGAGTAAACAGGAAGGGAGAGAAAGACAAACACGGCTCCTTGCAACTGTCGGGGGAGAAAAACAACTCGCTTTCCAGGCGGGAGAAGGTTTGCTGAGAAATGTGCCAAATGAGCCAAATGAGCCAAATGAGCCAAAAGGGCTTGGGACCACCTACTCCAAATGCTGCTTGGTGCATGGCGGCAGGGGGCTGAGTCCCACCGGTGGGAGCTGCAGGGGTCAGGGGTGCTTGTGTGTCTCCTGGTACCCACACATGCTGGGGCATGGTGCTCAGTGCTCCGCAAGCATGGAGCAAAGTGGTTTTGGGAAAACTGGAGGAGACAAGGCTGAGGGACGGTGGCTGTGCTTGGGTTTGCAGCAGCAGCGCAGGGTGTTGCCGGCTGCTTCCTTGCCCGCTGCCTTCCCGGTGCCTTGCAGGGAGGTGGGTTCCCAGGGCTGCCCGATGGGGCTGCGCCAGGGTCTGGTAATAGGATTAGGGGCCTCTTGCTCGGTCATCCCATCCTAATCCCACCGGGAGGGGAAAAGTCAGGCTGGGACAAAAGGCATTAGCCGTCCGCGCCTGGTCGTGGCCCCCTGACCTCTGTGCAGGTGGCGGGGATGGGGCACCAGCCGCAGACCCCTCGCTGCTGCCACGTGGGTGGTCGCAGCCACCAGCCAGGTCCCCATGCTGCAGGGGCTGCCCGCTGGGCCATCGGCACGTGCTGCCCCACCAGCATCCCTGAGCGTGCAGGGCACTGGGCATGGGAGTGCTGCGCAGCGCTGGCACAGTTCTGCTGGGCGTCAGCGGGACGAGCTGATTCACTGCCTCGGAGCAGCTGCTGTCCTGCAAAGTTCCTGTTTTTCAGTGAAATCCCCAACTCTCTGCCTGGAAAAAACAAATGGGATTGGAGCAGGTGCCTGGCCCTGTGCAGGATGGCTGCGAGGGCTCAGCCCTGGCTGGCTGTTGAAAACACAAACTGCAGAGCAGGACCAGTTCATACTCACAAACTGATGAAAGCAAACTCAAAACACCCCCACCCCCCAAAAAAAAAAAAAATAAAAATCCCAAACTCAAGGGTTTTGGAGGGAGTCAAACCCTCCTGCTTTAGAGCATGAGCCAAACTCAAAAGGTAGGAAAATCAAAATGAAAGTTTCCCTCCACAAGGATTAGCCCCCGCGTGCCTGTTGCCCTCCCCCTGGCATCGCTCCTGCCTGATGCACCAGCCCGTGTGCCCACCCCGGGTCCCCAGCGCGGCCCAGCAAGTCCCCCCATCCCTGCATGGCCAAAGCCACCTCTGCACCCATGGGAGCTGCCTCAAAGGGTCAGACCTGGGCTGTCCCAGCTGCCGGGCTTGAAGTGTTCAGGGATCGTTAATGCGTCTGCCCAGGCAGGGGGGTGCGGGAGCAAAGCGTGGTACCCAGGGAAGGGGAGCGCATCCCCACCCCGCAGCACCCCCACGGTCAGCCGGCAGCAGTCCTGGGGACAGCCAGGCGTGCCCCCTGCGAAGTGCCTTTAAAGAACAGGAAGGTGAGGGGTCCAGGGGGGCTGTTCCTGCACCCCAAACCACAGCACCATGGGGTGACACCCAGCACAGCACCGCTGGGGCATCGGGGTGGGCACGGGGGGAATGGCACCCGCACGAGAGCGGCTTGGCTTTAGCCTGCGCGGCTTTGGTTTGCTGAGCGGGATGTTTTCAAACCTGCACTCAAGGGAGGAGGTTTGCCAACGGAAATATGTAACTGACTGTAAATAATAGCTTTTATCTGCAGCGGTACCCGTGAAATGAACAAGCTCCCCGGCAGCGCCAGCGGATCCGTGCAGGTGACAGCGGAGGGTGTTGGGTTACGGGCTCCCCATCACTGCCGGAGCCCCCCGATGACTTGTGACAGGTTCATAAGCTGAGAAATGTGATGCTTTGCAAGGTTCAGTAAATATTAGGACTACTCCTCCCTCTTTCTGGTGCAAGTTTAATTGCGAGGGTAATTCATGAGAGCACAAGGTAAAAAAAAAAACCAAAAAAAAAAAACATCTGGGAAAATAGGACCTGTTAAATAGGCTCCATTAATAACGAAATAATTGTTCCTCTGCATGTGATTCAGACAGCTGCCTAATTGTTAATTACCTCGATATGAGAATAACAGGTAATTATGAGGCTACATCACGAGGAGCTGACTTTTTTTTCTTCCTGCTTCTTTTCTTTTGGTGAATGCTGGAGACGGAGCGTGCCCTGGCAGGTCACGCCAGGACTCAGAGGAGAGATGCTCCCCAGGCAGGGTTCCTTCTGCGGGGGTGAGGGGGGAGCTCCGAGCCCCACAGCCTGAAACTATTGCTGCTGGTGGAGCTAGAACCCAAAACAAACACACAGAACACACAGCAGGGGACCAGCCACCTTCTTCATTTGTGGGACCTGCCCACGAAGCCCAGACTCAACTCTGCACTGAGCAAACAAGAAGTAGAAGTTATTGGTGACCTTGGCTGTCAAATTCCCCAAGATTACTTTATTTAAGAGACATTCTTGAAATATTTTATTCCCCTTTGTCTGTTACAAAATGTGATTTCCCTACAAGTGCACATACACATGCAAATACACACACTTAGACCCGTGGGAACACACGCAACACACGCAAACAATGCATGTAGACACCAAGCAAGTATCCACGAGAGACAGGACTCTTCCCTAAGTTGGTTTTTTTTGAGCAAGAAATATTGCTGGGTTCCATTTTCTAGAGGGAAGAGGATGCAGGGACAGACAGGGCACTGCTGAGGGTGGTGATAACATCTGTGCAATTAGTGCTGCTGCTGGTGGTGATTTGCCATCACTGTTTTTGTACAATTATTGCCTTTGGGTTCTTCCAAAGAAGAGATGCCAGCCAAGAGATAGCCACGCAACGATGAAATCGGGACAGATAAGTGTGGATGGAGAGTGCTGTCTGAGACCTAATCAGAGGAGGAGGCAGCCCCAAGCCTGGTCCTGTTTTCGCTCTCCCCTCTCGGGGCCAAATGCTTTTAATCCCCTCCATGCAGTTTGCATTTTGTCTCACCGGTGCCACTTCACAGACACGCCGGAGTCCTGGTGACTCCGTGACAGTGCAGCTCATCTGCTTGCCAGAAACCCAGAAGGGTAAAGAAACAGATCAGGAGCTGAAGCTGCTCAGGAATCATCTTCAGCTCAGCCAGCGAGGAGCGCGGCAGCAGCCCTTGCTGACTCCCATGCTGGCTGCGCACACTTCACGGGCCTGATCCAGCGCCAGTGTAGCTGATGCAGTTTCCCATCTGCAAGGGAAGCAGGTCATCAATCAGCAAAGATCTCTGCGGGATGCGGGGCTGATATCAGTCCCGGGGAAGGTGACATGTCTTTTCCTTTAGCCACCCGGCCAGCCGGCACTGGGGAGCATGAGCCGCTGCGGGGTCCAGTGGCTCTGGGGTTACCCAGACACAGGCTCCTGTTGGGGCCACTTCCATCACCCTGAGACCAGATGCTCAAAGCAGCCTGGCAGAGGGGCCATGCACCCTCTTTCAGACCCCCAGCCGAGGGATGACAGCTTTTTGGCAACTGCTTTTTGCCCTGTGAGGTTGAAGGTGATGGGGCAGCGCTGGCCCTGCACCCATTCTTGCCTTTGCTGGTGGTGCTGGTGATGTGTGAGCGAGACACTGGGAGCCGGCGTGGGGCAGGACATACCCAGCCCAGCAGCCCTGGCCCAGGGCACGTCCCACTGCCAGCAACGTGCTGGGGAGGGAGGGATGCTCTCCCTCTCATCCTGGCTTCCTGCAGGCAAAAATAGCTACGGGCCCCGGGTTCCTGTGTATCTCATGTATTTATAGTGTGAACGGCTCCATAATGCTCTGCCCTTCTGGCTTTCACCTGCATTTCAGAGAGGAAATACCATGTCCCTCCCATGCCTTCGTGTGCGTCTTTCACACCGGAGAGGCCTCGGCACTTCCCACAGGCTTTACATAAATCGGGTCCCCACAGTGGGACCTACGTGACCGCATCCCTCTGCACTGGCCACCAGGCACGGGGACGGTGCTGGTGCCGGGTGGGATGCCCTGTGGTTGCAGTGGGTGTGGGAGGTGCGGTGGGTGCTCAGCGCTGCCCTCCAACACCTGTGTTTGCACAGCTAGGGCAAAGTCTGTGGGACAGCAAGATCCTTTTGAGAAACAAAACCGAAGCGAGTGGGCAAGCCAGCTCCTGGCTCAGCACTGCTCCAGCGAGCTGGGGCCACGGCCACCAGCCATGTGGCTTGGCGATGCCTGCTGGCTTTGCTCAGCTGCCCGGGGGCCCAGCAGCACTGGTGAGGGCAGGGCTGGCACAAATCACCACCCGCAGCAATGACAGCAGATTATTTTTCTAAGCAAATCACCAAAGAGGCTAAATATACATTTTCCATTCAGTTCCCCAAAGCAGCGATAGCCCAGAGCCTAAAAATAAATCCCTTCTGATTGTGCCTGGGCCAGAATTAGACCGGCTCTGGACCAAACCCCGCTCAGCCTCATCCCAGCCTGAGCCCTCTCTCTCCTTCTGGGTCCCCAGTGGCGTGGGACAGGGTTGCCCCGTGTGTCCCCCCACCTTCCCTGGCTCCATCCCCAGAGGTGCTGCGGTGGCGCGTGCCAAGGAGCAGTGGTGAGTGGGAAAGTGTCTGTGGCGAGACTTACTGCTGGAAAAACTTGTGTTTTGCAAGGCTTTCCCCAGCCCACGGTATGCCAGGTGTTGACCCAAAACCCAGTGTGTCCCCCAGCGCTGCCTCCCCTGCCACACCACAAGCCCCCAGTCCCGGCTGCTGCCTCACAGCAGCAGCTCACAGCCCCACTTTCGGCCCCCATCCAGCCCCACGGGGTTTGCCTGCACCCAAACATGCAACCGGGGTCCGACCGCTGCTCCTCCATCGATGGGTGCCCACCTCGGAGCACTCTGAGGGCTCGAGGGGCCAGGCTGAACCGTGGGTGCCCAGGGGCAGCGAGCCTTTGACCACCCCAGCCAGACCTAGCTCGTCCTTCTCTATGCTGTGTAAGTTGTAACTGCTGTTAAATCTCAGTGAAATAACACATTTGAAAGAAAGGGGGAGAAAAAAAATACCCTAAACCCTGTAAAACTGAAATTGTAGTTCTCCCGGGATGCAGCGTCTGAAATATTCCCACAACCTTTGCATAATGCATTGCTCATGTCAGACCTCGGGAGACAGAAATTAATAGCTAACAGCAAGCAGGCATGGCACACACGTGGGCTTTCCTTCGCTCCACGCTCCCAGGGGCTCCGCGCACTGGGGATACTTTTCCTTTACATTCAGCTCAAATAATTCTCATTTAAAGACACGAGAAGAAAAAGACCATAGAGGAGTCAAAGAGTATTTGTGCCAAACAGGAAATATTCAATAAATGTTTATCCTCTAACACAATGGTGGGGTTTCAAAAGTTTTCTATGGACGCGATTTAAGGTTGAAGGGGTGGAGGGGCTTTTCTCCCCCCTCTGGATCAGCCTCTGGATGAGCGAGAGACGAGCTCAGGCTCTGCCCGTGCCACCACATGCCCTGTCCAGGCAGCTGCTCCCCACCGATGGAGGTGGGATCTGGGCTCTGCTGCCCCCCTCATCGCACCCACGCAGGGACAGGGCAGGAATTACAGACTTCCCCGTCAGCTGGGATGACTGGGTGGGATGCTCCGTGCCTCAGTTTCCCTGCTGAGCCCTCCCCCTGTTCCCAGGAGCACCCCACAGAAATGGGGCTGTGCTAACCAGCCTCCTTTGCAGATCCACTCCTTCCCTCTGCTTTCCTGGTCCCAGCGGATTTTTCCCAAACCGTCCTCCCCTCCCCCCCAAAAATGTGAAAAAATAGTTCCATCTGGATGCTGTTTCCAGCCAGGCACAGGCCCCGGGGCCGGGAGCCAAGAGAGCAGCGCCTGTGAACGGCAGACGTGGGAGCCAGAGAGGATGTGACGGGGAAGCTGTGAGAAAAGCCTGAGGTCGGCAAACCTTCGGCCTCACCATGGAAGCCGCTCTCCCTCGCAGGAGAGACATGGGGTGATGCCAGCCCTGGAATGGTGGCAGTCTGGGCTGAGGAATGGCGGGCAGAGATGCAGAGGGATGGGGAGAGGAGGGATGAATCCTGCCCAGCAGCTCTGTGCTGAGCCGGTGCTGCACTGGGGTCCTGTTTCTCTCCTGCTTGGAAGTGGGACATCCCACGGGGCCGTGGCGGTGGCTGCTTTGGGCTGTTGGTGTGGAGCATCCCCAGGGATGCTGCACCGCTCCTCCAGCAGCAGCTCCAGCCCTAAACCCTCCAGCCACCACTCCGCACTCCGCAGCCTCAGCCATGGGAGGGGACGAACCGTCTTCCCGCTCCCCAGACTTCCCACGCCAACATGTGTTATTTATGACCCCCAGGTTTTCAAATTAAACATAAATTAGTGGAGGTGGGGGGTGGGGGAGCAGGGGTCTTGCCGCATGGTGACCACCGCACGAGGAGCAATCTCACCGCAGGAAGGGGGACAGTCACAGCCAGCGCGGGAGGAGTTAAGCTGCTCGGAGTGGGGAAGCCACCTCCATCCTCCAAAATACAATCGACCAGGAAATAAACAGGAGCTTGTGTTTGTTTCAGTTCACAAGTGAAAAATAAAAGGATTTCCTGCGGGCCAGGGCGCCCGGGGTCCCGCAGCCCGGCCACCGAGCCGCCTGCCGCCCCGCGCTCATTGTTCGCCCCAGCTCTGCTGTGGGGGACATTGTTCCCTCAAAATGTCCCATCAGATAAAGGAGCTGAAATTGGCTCCTTGGGCTGTGCCAGCGGCGATGAGTATTGCGTGGCCACTAGCACCGGTGAGAGCAAGCCCATGGGTTTTAACCAGGCTTTGGGGGGGTCCTGGGCGCAGCCCCCAGGCTGGGTCCTGCAGGCACCCTGCGACAGCAGGCAGTGAGGGGGTCAGATCCTGCCTTCCACCCCAGGGCTGGGATGACAGGCAGGCAGCGATGCCCCAGCAGGTTTGTGGGTGACCCCCAGCACCCAGCGAGTCCCCCCATCCTAGGAGGGTCTGCAGCTGTGGGCCAGACCTAGGTCTGGGGGTCCGAGCAGTCAAGGAGTGTGGGAGGTCTGGGGCAGCAGGCGAGGGCTTTGTACCCTCTCCGAGAGTTTCTATCTTCCTCTTTTTATCAGCTGAATCTCACTGAAGCAGTAAAACCTCACGTTTCCTACTGTTTAATGATATTTGCTGACTGCAGTGTCACAACAGCCGTACCAGATGAGTAGAACAAAAATAAATGCTAGAAAAATAACCCTGCGTGGAGGCACGTGGGAGCACCGAGCCCTGATGGCCACGGGGCTCCCAGCCGGCAGAAACCCCTCGCTGACGCTGCTGCTCCTGGAAAGCAGCAGAAGTCGAAGGGAAACCTTGCTGCAGCCACCGGCCGGCCCCGCTGCCCTGCCCTGGGCTGGAGGGACCCGCGGGGTTTTGCGAGGCTGGTGGTGATGCTGGTGGTGCTGGTGGTGGTAGCGGTGGGCTGCACACCAAGGTGTGAAGTGCTCGGCAGGACTGCAGCACGCTTTCGCTGCCGGCCCGATTGATGTGTGAAGAGCATCTGAAAGCAAGGGAGATTTTGCATTTCAAGTCCTTGACCACCTTCTGCCCCTGAAACGGGGTGAGAGCACTGCCAGGGACCTGCCTGGTGCTCCCTAAGAAGTCCCCATGCCTGGGTAGGAGGCATTTCAGCAAAAAAAATAAAAATAAAGAAAAAAAGAAAAAGCCCTAAAACCTGGAGGCAGCCATCAGCCTTTGCTCTCATCTTGCTTTTGGGAGCAGCCTGGCCGTGCTGGTTGAGCAGAGATCTGGGCTTGGCGTGGTGGGTCTGAGCTCCTCTCCACTTGCCTTGCAAAACTCAGGTGAGCTCGACTGAGGGCTCAGCCCGCTCGGCAGCTCGCTGTGGGGCACAAGGTGTGATTGGGGGCTGGCAGAAAGGTGTGACCCTTGAGGAGGGATGTCCTGGAGGTCTCCTGGTGATGCCTATCCTCACCACAGCTGGTGTTGGTAACCAGCATCACCTTTCCTTCCTGCTGGGAAAGTAAACCTGCTTGAAGAGCTGCTTCCACTTTGATTACATCATTAACCAGTGAGCTTTGACAGCCCATGTGCTGGTGGCCTTGTGGTCTCTCCAAGATGTACATCTTTAACACACCCCTTACCCCACTGGTAAATCACAGCGTGGACTAGCAACCAGCTCCCGCTGTTGGGTGACCTCGACTCTGCAGCTCCCTCGGGGGCACAGGGCAGCTCTGCATGCCGTGGGTCCTGCCCCAGTCCCCTGCCCCAGCTGCCGAGGACCATGCACCTTGCTCAGCTCTGGTTTTGGGTGCCCAGCCAGCCCCCCCGCCCCCCCCAGCTCCTCTGG
>JAVJGJ010000062.1:6473511-6489181 GCA_035590215.1 Microhierax caerulescens | reverse complement strand
GTGGCTGTGCTCCCCCCTGCCAAGTGCCAGTTCCCAGGGCTGGCTGTCCCCGAGGAGCCCTGGGGAGGCAGATGTGGGGGCTGAACCCAAGCAATGCCTTCTGCCATGGGGACCAGCTGCGTCGGTCGTGGGGAGATGTCCGTAATTCACAGCAGCCCAACCTGAGCTGCTGGCGATTGTTCCCAGGGCTGGCTTTGTCACTGGGGGCGACGCCAGCGTCCGTCCCCTGCCCCTTCCCAGCCCCTGGACTTCACAGCCTGCACAAGACAAGGCTCGACCCGGGCACTGACCTCCTGCCTGCTGCAAGCGATGTCCCAAGGTGTGCACACACGCCTGTTCTTGCACACACCCCGCACCCGTACACGTGCACGCTCGTGCACCCACAGCACTGCTTTTCTCTCTTCTTGGCTTGGGCAGCAGCAGGGGGGATTCAGTCAGTTTTTTGTGACTTTGGGGCCAAACTCTTCCCATCGGGACTCAAGGCACCTGCACTGAGTGTTTACAGTGTTCTGGCTGGGCTTCGCTGGCTCCTGAATTGTTTGGCTTTGCAGTGCACGTGAGAAGCATGACTATGGGCACACCTAAACACGGTTTTAAGGGAAGCCCTGAGGCTGCCCTGACACCCAGCTGTGCCATGGCGCTGGCTCATGGGCACCCTCCATCCCTGGCTGGCCTCGAGGGCTACCTGCAACTGAAATGAGTTGGGGCCACCAACGCTCCTCTTCCATGGGGGCTAACGCCAGCTGGGGAGAAGCATTGGCTCATCCTGTCCGTGACCGGGCTTTGCTCCAGCAGGCTGGGGCTCTCCTGATCTATGGTTGTGCAAAGTCCTGGTGCTAATCAGGCTAATTGGTGCCAGGCAAGGAGATGAGCTGTGGGCCAGGGGGGCTCTGGGGCCAGGGAACTGCAGCTTTCCCTCGCTGGCGCAGGGTGGAGGGCTGTGTGCTGCCCGCAGGAAGCGAGGGCGATATCTCCCCTTGCCCACTATCTTTCTCTCTTGCGCTCACAGTTTCCGATGCGCAGAGCAGCTGGCTCTGTGCAATAGGGCTGGAGCAAGCCAGGGGGAAAATACCCCATTTCCCAGCCTGGGGTCTCTGTGTGTGCGTGGTCCCCCCTGCACCTCTCCCCGTGTTCAGAAGCATCTGGGGGCTGCACGGCCTTTGTGCTCCCTTCGGGGCATCCCTCTGGCTCAGCTCTGCCCCACATTTTGTCCTGGGTGCCCATGGATAAGTCCTTGGGGTGTAAAACTCTTTCTTCCCTCTTGTGTTGGCTCATGTACCCCCATAAGCATCCTGGGGTGCGATGATACCCCATGGGAGGGCTGTGCCCAGCCCCAGGGTCTCCCACTGGAGAAGGTTCATCTCCCAGTGATTCATCTTCCCTCCTGTGGGATCTGGACCCATTTTGGTACTGTGTGTCCCTGATGGGTTGCGGCTTTGGTTCTCTTTGTGTGTTTTCTGTGGTGGCAGAAGCTCCCTTCCCCTCACGGGCACGGGGAGGGTGTTTATTTCAGAAGATGAGCTGGATGAGCAGCCGAGACACCCAGCGCTGGGGCTGAACTCCCAATTATTTAACATTCCCCACGGTGACAACTCATCTGTGGTGGGAACAGAAGTGCCTAGGTCTGTTTCTGGCACTCGGTTGGGGCAACCTGAGCTTGTCCCCGGCACATGGAGAGGTGACTGAGCAGGGGATAGATGTGTGCTCCCAGCGCCGGCACAGCACCCCCATTCCCAGCCGAGCCACGGCAGCTCTCCTGCGTGGGACGGCCACGGCTGAGCCGTGTCCACCAGGAAGCGAGGGCAAGGCTTTGCGTAGGAGCTTTTTTCCCCTGTCTGCTGTGCACGGGATTGCACAAACAAATGCGTTTCCTCTCCGGGCTTTCGCCAGCAGCTAATTATAAGCAGGGTTCTCCCAGCTCCCCAAGGCTGCAGCATGGAGTCGGGTGCTGCAGGTTCTCCCCAGGCTGGGCAGCCCCTCACCTTCCCTGCTGTGGTAAGTTGGGCTCCCAGGGACCACAGCAAGGCTTTTCCTATATTTTTAGGGATCCTCAAGGAGCAGGACTGTGGCTGTGCTAGGGAAAGGGGTGTTTGCACACCTGCAGCAGGTTGGGATGGACTCCCTGAGCTGAGCTGGGGCGATGGGCTCGTATGCATCCCGAGGGAGCTGGGGATGCTCCCAGCTGTCCGCAGTGGCAACTGGTGCTTTCCAAAGATGCAGGGTCAGGATCGGCCTCCTCCAACCTGCTGCCTCATTTATCAGTAATAAAAATCAGCATTTTCAATCTGCAGCGTGGCATGGGGAGGAAGGGTTTTTCCGAGCCTCTGGGCCAGGGCTGGGTGCCAGTGTGGGAGCAGGAGTGTGGCCGGGTGGGAGCCTGCTGGGGGTGAGGGGCTCACAGCGCTGGCTGCTCCCCCAGTGCCTGCCCTGCTCCTCAGCAGGGGAAACTTGAGGCACGGGCTGTCCTCTCTGCTGGCATGGTGCGGAAACAGAGCCAGACGTTCATCCTGGTTGCAAGCCTAATATTTTCTTTACAAACTGTTTTTTTTTTTTTGCCTGTTCCAAAACCCTCACAATTTTTTGCTTGCTGAGGGTTTTTTGTAAGAGGAGGGAGGGGGAAGTTTTGCAAGCACAGAAAACCTGCATGTGCCTTTTGAAACAAAGCCTGACCTCGGGGCCTGGTGACTGCGCCTCGCACAGCTGCCTTCCCCTTTCCGCCTGGAAAGCTGAGGCTGAAGTGTCACTCGGGCTGGCCTGGTGGTAGGAAGGACCACCCCTGCCATGAGTTTGCTTGGGCTCAGCTGAGCTCAGGAGGGGAGGGGAAACACACCCACCTGGGAACAGCATGACAGGGAGCTGGGATGTCACAGGGTAGTGAATGCAAACCCCCAGTATTTTGTATGGTCTCCCCTCACTCTGCGGGGAGCCTCTTTGCGCTCCTGGACTGGGCAGGAGGGTATGATGGATGTGATGGTGCTGCTGATCCATCCAAGGCTCCCTGGCTTGCAGCTGGAGCTGGGAATCTCCGATCCCCTATGGCCACAGCTCTTGCAGAACCACCAGCCCCCCTGGGGATGTCTCTCAAGGCGTGTTTGGGTCTGATCTGAATTTCAGACCAGCAGGATCTGGCGATGTCTGCTGACCTGCAGGGGTAAGGAGGTAGCAAATGTGCACCCTCGTGGGTATTGACGTGCACCTCACTAGCACGAGGCTGGTTCTCACACAGAGCTCCCTGTCCCATGTCCCATGTCCCATGTCCCATGTCCCATGCTCCCGCCAGCGCGTGGCACGGAGGAGCTGAGCAGTCTGGAAGGACTCAGTTACCTAATAGGAAGGGGTGGGTGTGGGTGTGGGTGTGATAAATACGAGCAGATAATTTTCCTTCAGAGTAAGTCAATAAATTACTAAAGAGCCTTTGATTGTGCTCTCAGTGGTGCATGTTGATTCAAAAACCTAAGACATTTAGCCTCAATTATGTCTATTTGTGTGTCTTTCCTGCCTCGCTTCTCTGCAGTGCAGGGGAAATAACCCTGCCTTGTCTGCGTTCCCACACCTCTCCCACCTCGGCCCTGCTCCAGATTTCACTCCTGTGCTGATAACCCTTCCAGCAGCGAGTGGGAGAGGAGCAGCTCTTGGCACGAATCCTCTCTGGCTTTGGCCAGCTTTCTGTGCTCACTTTGACCAAAAGGCCAAGGAGCAAATGCTCCCTGTGCATGAAGCTGGCCCAACGGGGGGCAGCAGGATGTTTCACGGCCAGCCAGGGTTGCAGTTTCCCCTGTTCCCCCTCTGGCATGGTGCTGGGATGATGGGGAGCTGGCCTTGCTTTTCCCCATGCCTGCATGAGGGAGACCCCGGCCAGGCAGAGGGCTCTAAAGCTGGTTCCTCTCTGCACCTCCAGCCCCGCCAGCAACGCTCCCCACGGGCTCTGGCCCGGCACCGCTCGCCCCATGCAGCATCTCAGCTGAGCGTGCTGGGAGCGAGCCCCCGCAGGGGCGGATAGAAGTGATGCTCAGACCACACAGGTCCATTAAGCCGCCGAGGATTCGGCTTTAAATACAAGTTGGCACCGGCGCTGCTGCTGCTGCGTGAGCTCGGTGGCTCGGCTGGGGACGTGTAGCCACGCGAGGGAACAGCTTGCTGTGCGGGAGGGCTGCTGTTATCAAAGGAGTGAAAGACTGCGCTGGGGATCAGCTCTGCTGCGCTCCGGGGTGATGTGTACTGAGCTGCTCCTGTTTCCAGGACTGCGCTCCTTTGCCTGGCCCAGGCCAGGGCCGGGAGCTGGAGGAACTAGCTCGCAGGGGAATTGCTGCTTTTCCCAAATGAAGAATGCAAAGTCAGCCTCCAGAGTAGGAGTTCACGGTCATAGCCCCTTTTGCAATGGATGGCGTGAGATGTCAAGGTCGTGCCATTAGAAACGAGCTCCTTCCATTGGAAAGACACTTGCCTCTTTCTGGGAAAACTCAGCAGAGGGTCATTAATCACCAGGCAGGGCAGAGCTGTCTGCTCCATGATGAGGTATGGGGTTAGCACACGTGCTGACAGTGGACCTGCCATACTGTTTTCACTGGGTGCTCTGGGACAGACAGCTGGGGAGACCTGCCCGGTGCTGCTCCGTGGGCGTGCAAGCCAGGTATGCAGTAGGAAGCCGGGATTGCTCTGGAAACCAGAGGGCATCATTTCTGTTTCTGGACTATGTACATGTTTGTGCATGCAAATTTGACAGCGGCTTTTCAAGTGCAAATCACCTGTGAAAACAAAAAGGAGTCCTGAAACTGGAGCACACGTTGCATGGAATTACGCTGTTCTTGCAACATCTACCCAGAAGCTGGGCTGAGATCCTCTTCCCCCCATGCCCTGCGCCTGCAGAGGTGCACCCAGCACCTTGTTTCTTTGTGCTCTGCCATCTATTTTTAGCTTGCACAGAGGAAGCACACGTTACCCTGCGGTAACCACCCACCCTCAACAGACACTCCTGCTCAGCAGAGTTGACACACAACTTAGTCAAGTGTGTCTGACTGCTCCGGGCTTCGCATCAGCAAAGGTCGTTCCCTGATGGGATTAGACAGAGAAAGGGAACGGCACGGGGACACAGCAGGGATGTGCTCTGGTGCTGCACCAGCACGAAGGGTCCAGCCACCCTCCAGTCCCAGCCTGCAGGCAGGGAGGGTCAGGGCTGCTGGGGGAGGGACAGGGCTGCTGGGGTGCTGGTTTTTTACACCGGGAGGTAAAACGTAGATGTTCCCAACATCCCACCTGGCTTCTCCCAGGCACTTGGTGCCATGGTGCCTTCCCTCGGCAGGGTGTGAGGCTCCTTGGGAAGCAGCCCCCATCCCACGGGTGCCCCTGCACAGGTTCTGCTGGCTGCTGAACTGGGAGCTGTCAAAAGCCAAATGCAGCCAAGTGGCCATGCTCAGGGCTGAGCACCCGCTCCAGCTCCTGCAAGGCAAGTGGGAACCTGCAATGGGGCATCAGCTCAAGGGAGTCCTGTGGCTGTGACAGCACCTCGTCATGCAAATTGCCCCAGCTCGGCATGGCTTATTGCCCCCAGCACCTTCCCACATGGCTAATCGGTGGGATGGAGCAGGTTCCTGACACATCTGCAGGACAGGACCATGCAGCAAGAGTGACACAGAGCTGTGGCAACATCACCATGTTGGAGTACATCCACAGCCTTGGGGCTCTGTACACCACAAGCCATTGAGTCACTACCCGGGGCTATTTTTATACCCTGGGGCAGACTCACTGGGTCATTCCCAGTTCCTAATTGCCATGATCAGACCTTCATAAATCTCACCCGAAAGAGGAAGTCTGGGAAACAGAAATCTGCTGCAAGGGAGGCGGGATGAGCTGTGGCCAGGCACTCGCAGTGCCGCGCACAGGGACTGCTTTTGCTGGAGGAGGGTGAGAAGGATGGAAAGTGCTGAACCCTGACGTGCTGCAGTTCAGACCTGGCATTTCAGAGCTCCCCACAGGGATGTTTTGGCTGACATTTTACTAAGTCCACTGCCGGAACAGCCTTCTTCCACCTCCTCCTCCGTTCCTGGCCTCTGCCTTCTTGCCTCAATGCTCCCAAACTCCCTGGTGCAGCCAAGCTGAGCTGAGCCGAGCCAAGCCAAGCCAAGCCATTTTGCCGGATGGAAAAAGCCAGACCCTGATCTCTTGCCCAAGAGTCACACCACACCCAAGTGTCTGAAAAGGCTTCACTGAACAGTTTGTTGGCTATTTTTGTCGTTGCCGCTGCCCTTCCTGGCCAGGGCTGAGACCAGAAACAGTAATGCCACGGAGAGGATGAGACAGCCATGTCCTGGGCATGGATGGAGCAGAAACACTGGGAAATGTTGCTAGCAGGATACTGGAGGTGTTTGGTCATGTTAGCATCATTGGACCTTGATGCTCTGGACTTTCTGAGTTTCATCCTGGTTGGACCCCATGAGGGGATCCTGCTGATGCTGCCAGGGTTTTGTAGTGGGCTGTGGGATGAAAAGGAGACATCTGCAGGGATATGCAGAGCACAGAAACATTGCCATCTGCTGACACGTATGGGCACGCAGCCTTGGACCCTGCCATGCCGCTGGTCACCATCTGCAAATGGCCGAGGCACAGGATGCCAGCTGCCACCCTCGTTGGGTTTGTCACTTGGGGATGGCTCCGCTGAGGCACGGCAGTGGGAGAGCCAGGTGGATGGCACCAACGTACAGCGCGTCAGGTTGTGGCTGCGGCAGTGGAGGCCAAGCTCTGACCACAATGCTGCAAGTGCTCTTCCTGCTCACGAGCCAGGAGACGACGGAGGTCACCTTGCTCACCCCAAAAGAACTAATGAACTTTTACCCTGCTGCAAAGAGTGACTTCAAAGTATCGGGGCAGCATCCAGCATGGCAGCATCGTGCAGACAGAGAGGGCAAGTCTTGCTAATTACAGCCTCTGATGCAAGAGCTGCAAAGGATTTGGGAAAATGCACACTTGGCTGCAAAAAAAGGTTTTGATTCCCCTCATCATTCCCCCCCACTCCCCCCTGAGCTCACCCTGGTGCCCTCCAGCTACAGAGCTTGGAGATGCATGTCTTGGACTGGATTTGCTTTGTTTCAAGTTCCCTGGGAATCTGGCACTGGTGTTACCCAGAGGAAGGGTGCTTCCAGCTTCCCAAGCACTGGGGCTTTGCCACGGAGGGCAGAGAGCTGGGAGCACCCCAGTGCTCAGGCCTGGGTTTGCTGCACCTGCTGAGAGCAAACCATCAGCTCCCAAGAGTCGAGAGGCAAGTCCACAGCCTCACTGGGGCCAGCTGGCAGCCCTGCACACTTATCCTTGCATGGGTCAGGCACCTCCACACACGGCACTGGCAGGAATGCAGGAGCAAACTGCTGCCCGTGGGCAGCCAGCGGGCAGCGGGACATGTGCTTCATCCATCCCCAGGGGATGCAAGCACCCAGTGCTGGCAGCAGCGGGCAGGAGATGGGGAGGCTGGTGCAGCTCCCAGTTTTCTGCAGAAGGAGACACTGATGCAGGCAGGCGTGCAGGGGCACGCTGGGGCAACCCAGGGCCTCCCGCCAGCACCTGTCTCGCAGTAGGATTCAGGCTCAGTGCAGGGACAGTGTCAGAGGGGTGCACAATGGCCCATCCTCCCCATGCCCTGGCCCAAGGACCCAGCTTGTCCTTGCTCCAGCCTCCTCCCTCCCAGCCAAAGGATGCTGCTCCCCCATCCCGCCCCTGCCTTCCCCCCATGCAGCTGCTCACCTCCCCGGGGCCACAGGCAGGTGCATGCACCTCTGCTTTCCCACCACCCAGCATGGCCCCCTGGCTGGGCTGCTGCCAGTGAGGGATGGGTTCGTGGTTGGGAGGGTAGGCTGGGCTGGGACAGTGTGTCAGGGCCATGAGCAGCCCCAAACGCTCCCTGCAAAGAGGCTGCTGCAGAGCTGGAGGGGCGAGCAGAGGCTGGAGAAGAAAATGGGGGTCCCTGCCTAAAGTGGGTACATTAGACCCCAGAGCCGAGCCTTTCACCTGGGGATCTTGCTGAGGTTGTCTGCAGACTGGCACCCTGCAGAAATGGATCTGGGCATGGCTCAGGGCTTGGGCTCCTCAAACACCAGGTGCCCTGGGCCATGCCTTCCTCATCCCCTGTACTGTAGGGAACCCCCCTTTGCAGAGGGATGTGTGCCCTGTGCCACGCTGGGCACTGGTGGTACCTCCAGACATGGGGACTGAGATGGCTACAGGGGTCTCTGGAAAGCTGTGACTGCCTTGGGGGTCCTTCTAAATCTGTGACGACCACGAGGATCCTTACAGAGCCATAACCTTGCTCAGCGTGGTGGTGAGGGAGAGCACGACAGTACTGCTCCTGCTGGGTTTGTTCTTCCCCATGACGGTGCCCAGGCCGCAGCAGCCCCCTGAGACCATGCAGGACGTGGTGCTGGTGCATCGGGGCTGGAGCAGCCGCTCCCAGCTTGGAGCAATCCTGGCCGGGTGGAGCATCCCAGGGGCACAGGCAAACCCAGGCACGTCCCGGCCTCTCCTCCGGCAAAGCAGCACATTTCCCTTCCTCAGCTTGGCTGTCGACCTGGCAGCAAAGACAGTGTTTCACTCCTGTGTCAACATTTGGAAGAAAAGGGGGGAAAATAGTCATTTCTGTCAAACCCTGGGAATGTGGATGCCCCGAAAACAAACAGAAGCTCTGTTTCTTCAGTGAAAGGCCATTGTAAATCTGGTTGGCTGCCAAAAAGTGATAAAAATGATTGCTGTTCCGGCACTAGAGAAGAGTTTTGTTGGAAATGTCACCCCCCACACACCCTCCCCCCAAATCTCAGTTTTATGAAAACACCATTTTTTACCCATAGGCTGGCAGGCAGATGTTTGGCC
Source organism: Microhierax caerulescens (assembly GCA_035590215.1). NCBI lineage: Eukaryota > Metazoa > Chordata > Aves > Falconiformes > Falconidae > Microhierax > Microhierax caerulescens. The sequence continues at coordinate 6,480,331 of JAVJGJ010000062.1, read as the reverse complement.
CGGGCCCCCATCCGAGGCCAGATGCACCCAAACCGCCATTCCCAGCCCTCTCTGTGTCATCTGTTGATTGGCAGCTGCCAGTCACCACTTGTAGGGGCTGAGTGTGTTCTGGAGACTAGACTGGACTTCTCCCTGCCCTGAGCTTCTCTGGTGGCTCTAGTAAGGGTATTCCCTGGGAAAGGGTCACTCCGTACCGTTCCTGGGTACTACTCCCCGACTTGCAGCAACGGGCTTAGTGCCCAGCATGGGGGGGAAGCGGGATGGGCAAAGCAGCCATGCTGGGGTGTCAGGCCACAAGTGTTGTGGTTTTGCTGGGATGAGCACTGGCCAGTCCCCGGGATAAAGCTTCCATTCCTGGCCAGTGCAGCAGCTGCCTGCCAGGCGCAGTCCCTGGCTGCGGAGAGCCCAAGAGGGAGGATGCTCTCTGCCTGCACTCAGAGGGCTTTTTAAAGGGCACAGGGAAGAGAGAGCAGTTGTGTCACCGGAGCTATGAGCTGGACTTGTCAGGGCTCGTCCCCTATTTGTTTATGAACGGTGGCAACTTTCCAGTGAGTTGTTTTCCTGGTGTAATATTAAACTCCCAACCTTTTGTTCCAAAGCATCACCCAGGCTCAGGTACATCAGCCCCACACTGCTCCCCGTTTCAGCCAGGACAGCATCAAGCCCTTTTCAGCAGTGCAGGGCAGGGGCGGGCAGTGGCTCTGTGGGGTGTGAGTGCGCAAGGGCAGCTCTCAGTGTCCCCTCAGCTCATCCTGGCACGGCTGGCTGGGGCTTTCCAGGTGAACTCATGTGTCAGGTGCTGCCTGATGGGCACCCTCGCCCCAGGCCAGTGCAGTGGTGGCAGGGACAGAAGGGACCTGCCAAGCCCTCCAGCCGCAGGGCCGGGCGCTGCCGGCATCACTCACTCACAAGGAGGATGTGGACAGACTGTTGCACTCATGTACCTGCAGAGCAGTTCTCTGAAAATCAGGTGGTTTAAAGATTGGCATAATTTTTTTCTCTGCTCCAGCCCTGTTGTGGGTCTCTGCAGGGTTATATCCCTGTGGGACAGCTTTTGGACCTGCAAGAAAACAGCCCAAGGGCTGGAGAAGGACCAGAGCAGGGCTAAACCATGGCTGTGCGGATGTTTGAGGGCAGCGTAAGGGACTGACCTGCCTTGCCCAGGCTCTGAGCCTCAACGCTGGGCAGAACCCAACTGTTTGGGCTCCCCTCCACCACTGCCACGCAGACAGCACCCATCCCTCAGGGTCCCGGCTTGAGGAAGACGAGAGGAAAGGACTGGGCTGGGATCAGTGGCCGGGGTGAGCTGACGGCCATGGAGGTGCACGTCCCCAGTGCCTGGGGGAGCCGAGCACTGCCTGCTGCAGCGACATGCCCGGGCAAGGCAGCTTCCCCGCGCCGCTGCTCTGAAGGATGAGAAATCCCACGGTGCAGAGCCTCCTCCTCCACAGGGAGCGGTGGAGGGGAGCTGGCAGGTGGAGCACCTGGGGGCACAATTCCCCATCAAAAAATCACACGTGTCCTGGCTCCGATAAGGAGGCAAGAGCAAACCTTTGGGACCCAAGCGGAAACACGCTGGGAGCGCTAAAGGCAAAAAGCGTGTGCCCTGCTTCCAAGATGCGTGGTTGTTGCTTTTGCACACCCACATGTAAATAACCATGTGCAGGTTCCCAATTAATTGATAGAGCACTCAATTACTCAGGTAGATTTACATCCTTCTTTTCTGGAGCACCCGCATGTGGTGCAGAAGGACTGACAGAAGTGCTGCTGGGGTTGGGACTGCCTGCCCGAAGGCTCTCCTTGCCCCAAGGAGCTGCTCTGCAAGGACATTGATTCTGAAGGAGGATGTGCCTTTTTAGTTCAATTCCTGCTGTCTGTGGCTCAGCTTCACCTTTCTTTAGGAAAAACTCCTTTTTTGCCATTGCAGCCTCACCTGGGGAAGGCATGTAGGTCTGGGAAGGCGGGGACCCTGCTCCAGTCAGCTCCTGACCCGTGTCCCAGTGGAAGCACTGACAAGATGCTCCAGGAGGTCTAGCCTTTGGAACAACCCTGTATCTTTCTGGAGCACATGCCTTTTAACGTCTCTCCCTTCCTGAATTTTCGGTGGTGATGATCAGGCAGGCTGGTAACAGAGAGCAGGAGAGCAGCTGGTTTTGGCTAGTCTGAGACCTAATAACTATGGGGAGTGTCAACACGATTGCTGGAAGCATGGCCCTCTCCTGCAGGCAGGATGAGCCATTTCACCAGCCAAGGACCACTTGCTGCAGTGCTGCCTGCCCTGCAGCATGCTCCTGCATCAGGCAGAGCTCCCAGCTGCAGCCCAGGGCACGACACAGCGGGAGGGGGAAAGCCAGACCTGGTGGGGGGACACCAGAGGAAGCTGAGAACAGACAAGATGGAAGGGAGAGAGCTGGGCTCCTTTGGCCTTTATTCTAATGATAATCAGGCTGAATTCCTCTAGACAACCTTGAGGGATGCAGCACTGAATAGCAGGCTGGGGATTTCCCAGGGAGAGAGCTTGCTTTTTGTGTTTTTCCCTCTCCCGAGGGAGCTGGAGGGGTATAGGGACCCGTCGCGGAGCTCCTGCCCACCCCAAATCCCCTGCAAGAAGGCAGCATCCCTGGAGCGTGCGGTGGCTCATCATCTGCAGCAGGGAGCTGGCTTATGCCCGGACATGTCCCACAACCTGCTAGAAGATGAGGGCTGTGCTGCCTCGGCTGGTTTCTGTCTTCTTAGCGGTACGAAGGGAGTGTTGGTGAAAGGAGCCAAATGCCATGTCCCAGAGCATCTCAAGAAAAGTCTGGTTCTCCCCAGCCAGCTGGGAGTTACTGTCCCTGGGGATTCAATCTCTCAACCACTGCTAGAGCTGCTGTAAACGCAGACAGCGAAAGTGAAGGTGGGGAGTGGGGCTGCCCTGGGATCCTCTGATCCCTATGGCATCATTACGCAGACCTGAGTGGAAAGGTTATTTCACTGCCTGTTTATGAAGCCACAAGTTGTCTCTGCTGCTTCTTTACCCAGAGCCCTCTCCCGTGGGCAGTCCTGAGCTGGCTGCACCGTGGGCAGGGAGGTGGCAGCTCCCTGCTCCCTGCAGGCACATGGGCCGGGGATCCCTGGCCATGGAGATGGATAGAGACCCATAGGTGACTTGTGCTTTTGGCGCTTTGCTTGATTTACTTTCAAATTTGCTAGTTCTGAGGGTCTATCCTAACCGGTCTGTGGGCTCCCCCATGGATGCTGGTGCTGTGTGGGGAAGGGGCCAGGGCTGCCAAGCCATGTGTGGAGCTGCGCAGGCACCTGCACCCAACTGTGTGTGCACTGTAGAGAAGCTGGGGTGTAGGTCAGCCTGTGGCATGTAGTGCCCATGGGTGGCACTGTGCTGAACACGTGCATGCAAGCCCAAGCCTAGGAACCTGCCACGTGGAAGGATGGAGGAACCCAAAAATCCCAACTTCACCATAAAAATATCAATCATCTCTAAACATCCGTGCGATGCTGATCCTTCCCTCCCTGCCTGGTATTTTCTCACGCTCTGAAGCTGGCAGCACGCGCTGGGAAGTGGTGTTGGAACTTGTCCTGCCGTCCCATCAAGGCCGTTTATCTCCACCATCAAGCCCTAGAGCTGGAAGAGCTGCAAGTAGGGCAAGGCACGCTCCTGCTTGCCGCTTTCCATTGCGTCACTTTGACACGGGCTGAACAAACGCCCGAGGGCCAGATCCCACACACACCACCTTGCCTGGTCCTGCAAAGCACAGCGGTGTCCTGGCAGCCCAGTGCTACCCCTTTGATTGACAGGACACGGGGACCCTGATGATACCTGATGAGCATCACTGGGAACTCTCCCTTGCACTCCCTTCCCAACAGCCTGCAAGAAACCAGTGTGTGACTGCTCTGCACCTCTCCCAAAAGTCATCATGTCCAAGGGTTGCACACCCAGGGTGATCCCAGATGGGACCTTTGCTGCCAGACGTGGACAGGGAAGCTGGTTGGAGCCACCTTCAGATCAGAACATGGCCCAGGCCTGCTGGATGCTCCCGCTGGGACAGTGGGAACAGGAGGGGATGGTGACAATGCTGGGGCACAGCTGCCCAGGTAGGGGATGATGAAGCACCTGCCTCAGTGTGGACGACACAGCCCTTAACATGGTGTGCTCAGTGTGGGATCCTGCTCGGAGCAAGCCTGGTTAATTAACGCAATTACAAGGCAGGCTGCTCCCTTGCCCCTCCCTTGCTGGCTCCTCCATGAACCAATGGGTTTGAACACTCACCCAGCCTGCTCCGCACCCTCCTGCTGCTGCAGCGCTCCCGGCCCCAGTCGCCGATGGCTTTGAACACAAACAGCTGAGGTTCCTCTGAGCCCTGGCGAGCGCCAGCCTGCAGAACCCCGGCCCTTTGCCTCCTCTGGGCTCCTCACCAGCACCATGGCTTGGCCAGCATGGCATGGTGTGGCTTGGCTGGCTGCGTGGCACAGCACGGCATGGGACTGCTTGAGGTGGCATGGCTTAGCATGGCATGGTGTGGCACGGCACATCATGGGATGGCATGGCGTGGCATGGCACCACCCAGCTTCTGGTGTGGGAAGGGGCAACGCAGCTCCAGGGAAGGGGTCACTTGGGGCTTGTCTTTGCCAGCACAGACCAGTCTGAGGCATTTGGTGCCCAGAGCTGGTTCCCTGCCTGGGTCATATGGCCTCTAGGGAGATCACAGCATGACGCTTGCTGCCAACAGGACCACAAGTCACATGAATCTGATCCTTCCCACCTCTTGCTATGCCCAAGGCGAGGAGATGTCCCATCCCTCAGTTCCCAGGGAATCTTGTACCTCCATCCTGGGATCCGGAACCTGGTAGCTTCATGGCAAGGGGTGCCTGCCAGATGGGTCCCCCTTTTCACAGAAAACCTGGCCCTGGGCACTGGCCGAGAGTGTGGTCTTATCAATATAGGAAACAAGAGATCAGCAAAGCATTGTGTGATACCGTGACAATTCCTGATGGAGCTGCACAGCCATGGGCACCACGGCAGGGGTGGCTGCTGGTGCTACCCCAGCAGAGCAGAGCTGTGCCATGCTGCATGGGAGCTGCCATGGATGGAGCTGGGGCTCGCTCGGGGCTCACAGCGTGAAGCAGTGCCAGGAGCAGCAAAGATGAGACAGGAAACCAGTCTGGTTTCCTACACACTTGTCACTCAGGTGGTTTCTCATGTGTGGGTGCTCTGCTGTCTAATAAGAAGGCTGAGCTCCCCATGCAGTGTTTTTGCAGGGTGACACTAGCAGCGACACCAATAGCACCCCTTTGACCTCTTATTCCACTGCCTACGTGCATGAAACTTGCTGGCAGCAAACAGCTTTGAGATTGTCACTCCTGGGTCAGAAGAGGCTGGATCTGGCTGTGTGCACCACTGCACAGATGGAGCTGCACTGGGCATGAGGTGGGGGCATCTCAAGGGCTGGTGGCATGGCTGAGGGGGCCGTGCCCATAAGCTGGTAGGGCAGAAGGAGGCTTGTTTGGCTTATGCAAAACCCACACAGCCAAAGAAAGCTGCTTTTTATAAAGCCAAACATTAAAATGTGTTCTTTGGAGACCAACGGAACTATTTTTGGTTTGATTTCAAGTTAATTTATAAAACTAGCAAGCCCACATTTAAGGAGTGTTGCAAAGTGAGAGAGTCTTGTTAAATGAAAAGCCACAGATGGCTGGTGCTGAAAGTGTTAAAAGCAAACACTCAGAGTAGTTGGTTTTGGTCAGCCAAGTACTTGTTTTTCTAACAGAAAAAAATACTTTTATTTCAAAATCACTGGAATCCTCTTGCTCCCCCAGGCCTGGATGTCCCAGCGGGTTAGCTTCTGGGCGGGCTTTCCCATCCTTGGAAACAACTGAGCCCTTTCAAAAAAAACCCCTCTAAATGGTAAAAAAATAGGCAAAGCTGCAATTGCTTGTTGACTACATTAATGTCCAGTTTTGGTCATTTCCCGTCTCACCCAAGTGGGAGTCTGTGTGAGCAGCATCCTTTCCGCACAGGGCAGATCGCAGGGCTCTGCTGTGAAGCGGTGGCTGGTGGCACTGGCTCAGGGCTGCTCCAACCCAGCATCCACATGGCACGTTGGCCACCTTGCCTTGAGGCTGCTGGATACAGGGAGCTGGGATTTAATGGGCAGGAAGAAGGAAAAAAAAAAAAAAAACAACAAGCAAACCGGGCTGTTTTGATGGCAAGAAACCAAATGTCCCTCTGCACCCTGACCTTCATTGTGTGGAGAAAGAGGGAGCTACTGAGAAAACGTGATAAGGATTGCCAGCAGCGCCTGGGGCTGACACCAACACCGGCTTCGAGCCATGCGTGCCAGCGCGTGCAGTGAGCTTGCCCGTGCTCAGCAGCAGGAAAGTGTTGAGTTCTGGGTGCTGTGGCAGCCGGTGACTGGGGATGGCAGCGCTGGAGCCAGCAGGACTACGGCAGGACGAGGGGCTGGAGGAGAAGGGCTCCCGACTGGCTAGTGCCCCAAGAAGCAGATGTGGTACCCAAAGAAAATGGACATCTCTGGAGGGGTCAGAACGGGAAAGTTGGGGGGAAGATGCTGCTGTGGGGAGCTGCTCTGGGAGAAGTCTGCAGTAGCTCTTCCCTGTCCCCAAACCGGGGGTGCTTGGGCAGGACAGGGTGGGAAACCACCCCCTGGGGTGATTTCACATGGGACCCTGCCCCATCTCTGGTCCACAGGGTGCAGTGCGGGCAGGGGGGTGGGGAGTGGGAGGTGGGGGCAGGACCCGCTCACAGCTCTGAGGCTGGCAGGGAGCAGGGGGGCCCGGAGTCCTTGCCCCCCCCCCCCCCCCC
>JAVJGJ010000062.1:6434946-6473475 GCA_035590215.1 Microhierax caerulescens | reverse complement strand
TTAGGGCCGAGGCTTAACTGAGTGTGCTAATTTGACATCTGGTGATTTGATCGGGCTAAAGAAACTGTTTACATTCACCTTCCACTATGTTTGGTTTGTGATAGGAGCAGAACAGAAGGCGATGCTGCGGGTGTCCTGTTCTCAGCGGTTTTATGGGGGTTTCCTATGAGAAAAGCAGCGATAGAGCTAAACCCTGGCAGCCGCCCATCCAGACCTTCTTTCCCCGATTTTTTTTTCCTATGTTTAGCATTTACCTCATCTCAAATAAAAAGAGTGATTTAAAACTCTTTGCAATAAAACAATTCAAACAGGAGTCAGTCTACAGCACTGCATAATAGGGGAGAGGGTTCATGTTATTTGCTTAATTACAGGCTTTTGTTTGCTGAGTACTTGTGGGTGAATTGTTTGCAAATAACAGGTGAGTTTATTCATGCTCAGAGCTCTGAGCCCCGAGATTAGAGGTGGGCTGGGAGATAGGAGGCTGGAGGGTGCTCAGGGATGTGGGTGACCTCTGGAAAGTCCTGCTGTCTGGTCCTGGAGGGCTTGAGGGACCTGGGACTGGGGTGCTGGTTCCTCAGGGGAGCTGACCACAGAGGACTGCAGGGCTGCAAAGCTGTTTTATTGGAGTTGGATGCCTTGCACAGTATGGTTTTAATCACGTCCAGTTTATCCTTTTATAAATTGCAGATAAGGATTGACTACTTTATGGAGTCACTGTGTAGTCTATTAATGGCAGCGAATGGAGGCTGCCTTGGCTTTGGGAAGCCTGGATTCAGCCTGCCAGTCTGGACCACTCACTTGCAGGTGGTTCCTGACCTGTATGTCCACAGGTGATAACACCTCTCCCTAGGACTTCTTCCTCACTTTATGATGCAGATAAGGTCTTTTTGGGGTGCTGGCAGGAGAAATGGTTGCCAGGTGCTCTGCTGATACAATGGTGAGAGTAGGTGGATTCAAGCTTAGAGGCATCAGATGCTCTAAGTGGGGACAGACATGGGATCTGCGTGACCACAGCTGGTCTCAGCCATTTTTGGGCCATCCCGTTGCTAGTGATGTCCCAGCACTGGAGCATGGGCATCTCCTTAGTGTGTCTAGAATGATGGAAATGGCAGCTGCTCTTTGTATATGGAGCAGGGAAGCTGCATCAGGCAGGGGGATGTGGCCCCAGCCAGAAAAAACAAAATGCAGGAGGCAAATATGTCCCTGCAGCCACCCACCTCCCTCTTCAAGGGCTGCAGAGAGCAGAAGTCCAGGCGTTCAGATCGAAAAGTATTCCCAGAGCTTTGCCAGCAAGTGAAGAAAACCCAGTGTTTGCAACCTCTGCACCAGGGAAGAGGTGGACCTAAAATTGTGACCATGCTTCTAGGGTTGTGTCAGGACTCTGAAACAGATTGAGGCCAAAGTGATGAGGAAGACGTGAAAGGCCAGCACTAACATCTCTGCCTTCTGCCCTGCTCATCCAGCATCTGCCCAGATCCCTCTTGGTCAAGCCCCTGTGAGCCCTGCAGCAGTGTCCGACGTGGGGGCGAAGGGGTAGGAGGCAGCTGCCCGCCTGCCTTGTGCTGGGTGCAGGTGATGAACCGGGATCAGAGGGGAGGCTGAGCTGGCGCAGCGTGACTCAGGGCCAAGTCACGCAGCACCCACTTCACCTCGCCAGCTCTCTTCAATTGCCGCTTTGCCTAAGTCTGCGCTTGCACATTGTGCTGGGGGGGATATGGAGCCGGCATGGAGCCACGGGTGATTCCTAGCCATGATCTGGAGTGTGGGAAAAGCACAATCGCTGCAAACAATCAGAGGCAAAGCCGGCAGCAGCACGCAGCGAGCCAGCGAGGAATTCGGAGGCACATTCCAGCAGGGATGACAGAGGAGGGGCCGGCAGCTGGGCTGGGAGTGCAAAAAAAACATGCTCCGATTTGTTTTGGTTTTTCTCCCTCTCTGCAGAGCTGTCACACCCTGCTCGGCTTTCGAGTAAAGCTGCTGGGTGCTGCAAGCGGATGGCACAGCAAGGCGCTGGGATGCGGTGAGCCCTGGCTGGGCACGGCACTGCCCTGCTGCTGGTGGGGACCTGCCAGCACGGGGGTCACGGGCAGCTTTGCCTTCCCCTCCCACGCCTCAACCGGACTCACTGTGACCGGGATCCACCCGGCTCCACCAACTGCGTGTGGCTGTACTCTTCTGGCGCCAACAGCTAACCAGACGACACTAAGGGCCATGGCAAATCACCCATGTGCCAGGAGCCACCCACATGGCTCAGCACCCATCCATTGGCAGCTGTGGCAGCACTAGCATGTTCAGCTCCTGCCAAGGCTGCTGACTTTGGGCAAGCTGTTTCTCTGCTCTGTGCCTCAGCTTCTCCTTCCGTGCAATGAAAAAACCCGCATCTCTACACCCTGGAGACCAGCAAGGCTTTGCCTTGGAAAGGGTCAGCTTTGGGCACAGGGACATGTCCCTGTACATTCCATGTCCACCACAGGCAGTGCAAGCAGGAGTGCTGGCACGGAGGAGCCACGGTGGCCACCAACCCGGCATCACTGCTGGCCAGGGAGCGTGTCCTCTGCACGTGCTGCTGAGGGGCTGCAGCACAGCCCTGGACCTTGCAGCTCCCTCCCTCCCCCCCCAGCAGCTCCTCCCAGCTCTTCCTGACTCTGTCTGTACCTCTACATTGCACAATTAAAGCAAAAGCAGATTGGAGCAGGGAGAGGGGACACTGGCAAGGCCACCGGCACATTGTGCGGTGATCGGCAGCACTGCCCTCCAGCAGCTGCTGCCTGGCATGGAGCAGGGCATGGCCATGGGGAAGGAAAATGGGTAGTGCTGGATGCTGCTCAGGCTCCCAGAGAGGACCTGGGGCTGCGTGGTTTTCTCTTGCCCGCTGCCCTCGGTGGGCCACGTTCAAGGCTGTGGCTGCCCCAGAGAGCCCTGCACACCAGTGGTTACTGACAGCCCCACTCATGTTGCCGGTGTCCACTCACCCTCCCAGGAAGGGAAGGTGTGGGGCAGAGCTGAAGGGCTGAGAGGGGACAGGAGTTTGGAGGGAGCTCTCAGCCCCTCCAACTCACAAATTCACAGCGACCTCTGCATCCTTGGTGCCCTTCTTCATCCCACCTCACCAACGTCTTCCTCCCTTGCATGGGTGCCTGGTGGGCAGAGGCTCCTTCAGAGGCACAAGCGAGGGATAATTGCTAGAGTGTGCAGGGTGCCTTGTGCCATATTTCACTCATTGCTTCAGGCAGAGCAGCCATCCGGGAGCTAAAAGCATTCAATTGTTCACTGATGCTTTTCTTTGAAGCCCTCATTCATCCTCCAAGGTCTGTATTGATTGGGGACTCCAGGAAAGCATCTGCCCTTCTCTGCCTTCATCAATGACTTTCCCACATTAATCCACCTCTTCCCTTGATAACCACACTAATTACTCTCAGCTAAGTTGACTCTGGCAGGTCACTGGAGGCTGGGAAGAGCAACCTGCTCCACAGCCTGGCTGTGCCTTAAAGCTGCAGATCTGTCCAGTAACAGGCCCCAGTGCTGGAGGGAACGGGCCATACTGGGAACATGAACACCACGGCATGAGTCTGACTGTAGAGCAGCACAGAAAGTTCGGCAGGGGCCATACTGGAGATGTGTGCTGCTGAGAGAGGTGTTTGCTTTCCATTTTTTAGGTTTGTGTACCTCCCAGGGAATCACTGATAATTTTGGGGTAGATGGGGACTCTGGACCCTTCCCTGGTGGGGTGCACATCCACACTCCCTGCCTGCATCTGCCTAGGTTTGGGGGTTCAGCACTATGAAGGGCTTTCCTCTCTTGTGCTGCACGGTATTTGAGACCACAGGGGGAGGTTCATACCCTTCAGTCCCGGGGTGGTTTAGGCATGAAATGAGATCTTTTTCATTTCTCCATCTGGGTTTCCTTGGGAGGGAACAAGAGAGATGCAGTTCTCTGACCTCCTGTCTGCTCTCAGCCATTGCTCAAGAGCAGTCCTGCAGGAAGGACCTTTGCAGAAGGATTCCTGGATCAGCTTTGAGGGGCTGATGGCCATAGGACACATGCCAAACATCCTGCTGGTGGGCTTCCATGCCCACCCCACTCCCAGGAGGGTGTGAGCTGTCTCACTGTCACTGCTGCATTGCATCAGGCAGCTCAGAAAGGCTTCCAGAAGGCACGGAAGGTGCAGAGGGAAATGCATGGAAGACATGATCCTGATTAAGTGATGCGGAGCCTGTTCTCATCAGGAATTAATGCAGGAGGGAATGTCTCGACCTGTGAACCCAGAGCAGCAGAGGTGAGAAACGTGCCAAAGTGACCTGTTTAAGGGGGTGTGAAAGCCTGAGGACAGGAATTCGCTCAACACCTGGTAAAAGGGGAAGGAGACTTCAAGGGAGAGACCAGTTTAGCCCTGACTCATTTGGGATCAGCTTGGCACCTGTGGGACAACCCCATACCACTCTTCAGGGTTATATTACATACCCACTGGCTTTCTGAGGCAGGTGACTTCACTTTCCACCACATTTTGCTTGTTTAACCTTTAGTGAATTAAAAAATGTAAGTCTGGCAATGGGAGGGAGGTATTTTATCCTGCCATGTGAGTCTGCTCATGACCCAGAAGATACCGGCTTTCTGCTTTAGGGCTCCCTCTGGAAAAATCTTTCTTGTGCCTTCTAACTCAAAGCCTGTCTTCCTGTGTCTCTCCAGCTGAGTATATTTTGCTTGCAACTTTAATGTACATCATGGGCAACTCAGCAGCTGGCAGGTGAGCATGGCCTGTGCTGGTAAGTCGGATTAGAGAAATTCCTGGGGATTCATCTAATGAATTCATGCTGCTTCTTACCTGGGAGCAGAAGTAGCCTTCAGGCTGCAATAGAGTCATATTCAAGGGTACAAAAGAGACAGAAAGCAAAGCTTATAGGAGGTAAAGTGACTGTGTATGTGAGGAGTGTGCTGGAGCTGTCCTGGAGACAACGTGGCTGTTGGGGACCAGCAGGAACAGTCCCGTAAGGTGACGCTGCAGTGAGCAGAAAAAGAAAAACCTTCAATTCACTAGGTGAGGTATATCACGTCTCTATTTACTCATGGGTGATTGCAACATGGGCCCCTCTTCCCCATCCCTGCGTGCCATCTGCTGTCCTGGGTGATGGTGGTAACACCCTGTACCTGGGTAAATACCCACGGGTGGGGTCTCACAGTGGCAGATGAGCTGTGCCAGACCACCTGGTCCCACAAGCACCCCACTTCTTCCCCTGGGGGCTGTGGGGGCCAGGGCACCTATGCCAGCTCAGCCTGCCCCAGCCCTTCCCAGTGAGGACAATGGCAGCAGCGAGGCCTCAGCCCAAGCTACAGCCACCCCTGTGTCTCCCTGGAAAGACAGCACCAGCGAGACCCCCTTGCTCCTGGCTTTGTCCTTTGATCTGGCGAGGGGGAGCAGGCTCCTCCATGCTGCCGCCTGCCATGGTGCTGCTGGCCTGGTGCCTCCCGCCATGGCCTCCTGCGAAGGCCTCCTTCTCTGGTGCCACTTGGGCACCCAAGCCGGGCTGGGAATCAAGGGCTGGGTGGGCAGGATGGCCCCCTGTGCTCTCCTTCTCCTCAGGGTGCCTGTGGTATCTGCAGGATTGTGTCCTGGCCTCATGCCGCCTGATTTACCACAGGATTCTTCCCCCAGGGCGGGAGAGGGAGCTGGCTCCACACGGCCTGGATCCATGGCGGCCTCCACTGGCATCTGTGGGGACATGGGGTGCCAGGGGGGCACGGGGGCTGCACTGGGCCCTTCCAGCAGCCCTGTGCAACTGGGGGTCCCCCAGGCCACCCTATGAGGACAGGGGACCCCCAGGCTGGCCCCCACCAGTCCCCGGCGGCCATTTCTGAGGTGGCGCCGCCATCTAGTGACATGGCAGCCAGGCTGGCCCCGTGCTCCTGGTGGGTCCCCATAGTGGGTGGTGGCCCTGTCGCTGTCCCTGTCACTGTCCTCACCCCCCCCCCAGCTCCTCAAGGGGGAAACTAGGGGCTGGGGGTAGCAAAGCTGAGCTGGGTGTGGGAGCATGGTGGGCTCCCCTCCATGCCAAGTGCCCTTTGGGGTGAGGCAGTGCAGAAACACCAAAGTGCAAAGCAGTGTTGGTTTATTTGTTTGTTTGGTTCATTTGTTTTCAAAACCTCCTTTCCTCAGGGAAACCCAACCCTGTCCAAGGGGTTGGCTGCAGAAATCAGCTGCAGGACCACTTCTCTCCCCAGGGCTGGCCAGGGTGTCTCCCTGTGCCCCATGTGTGGGGACCCGGCCGGGAACAGTTTCTGCCCCCTGAATATCACCCGTGAGCACAACAGGACAAGCCCAGAAGAAGACCCCAAAGATGGGGACAGATGCCCAAAGAGAGAGGCTCATCCCTGTCCATGTGCCCAGCGAGCCCAGAGCCACCGGCACTGACAACCAAACCTCTCCTGGCCCCAGCCTTGGCAGCCCAAAGCCTTCCCACCCCATGCTGCTCCTTCACTACATTCAGGACCATCATTGTATCTTTAAACCCCCCATAACATCCTCTTTCTGCCTCTGAAAATTGAACAAAGGCACTGGCCATCCCGCTGGCTGTAGGAGGGGGTGCGGGCTGGCCTGTCTCTAGTCCTCCCTCCATTTTCCTCCCGCTGGCTGCCAAGAAAAGGGATTCAGCCGTGCCCACTGCATGTGAAAAGCCCCCGCCTGCCTTGTGTTTTATGAAGGAAAATCTCCTTGGGAGAGCAGCCAAACGTTCCCAGCCTCCCGCTGGGTGTTTCAGACGGGTGTGCTGGAGGATGCGAGGGCATGGCGGTCCTGTGGGCTTGGGGGGAGAGCAGGGGGACGGGGATGGGAGCTGCTGGGCTCTGCAAAAGCCGCCATCAGATTGCACTGGAGGATGAGACAAGGAGGTTTGCTGCCTTGCTGGGGTGGCCAGAGCCTGCTGTCTCTGCTGTTTCGAGGAAGGGAGTTTCACTGTTGGGGTGGGGATGCCGAGCTCTGTGTACATCCCTCAGCAAAACAAGTGGAAAGATGGGGTCTGGCAGTGTCTGCTGTGACTGGGGCACTGGCCGTGCTGCTGTGAGACAGGCAGGGCCCCGTGTCCTCACCATAAGGTGGGCTCTGCAGTACACTGTGCTGGGTGCAGCCCCAAGGAGCCTGGCTCTGCTTTTCCTTCTCCAATCTGGATTTTCTCCTTTATTATCCACATACTTCTCCTCTCCTTTTCCTTTCCTCATGGTTTTCTCCCCACTCACCCTCCCAGCACCTCTCCTGGACCACACAGCTCCATGCATTTGGAGACCTTTCAGACCCAGCGCCTATTTCAAAGGCAGCCAAGAGGCCCCCAAGGCTCCAGCCCACCAAATCAAACTCCAAATTCGCAGCTTATATGCAAACATAATGTATCTGGATGTGGGGGCTCTGCTGGCACACAGAGCAAATAAACAGAAACACATGGCTGAGCCTGTAAGAGCAATAACCTCAGCTGCAGCTGAGAGCTGGGGCTTGTGGAAAGCTCTTGACCAGCAGCACCTGAAGTGAATTAATGTCACCCGACTGCAACTCCAAGCAGCACTGCCAGGCTGTGAGGTCCCATGCCCACGTCTGCAGCAGGGCTGCATTTGAGGGCTCAGGGGAAGAAATGTGTGTGTGTGTGTGTGTGTGAACAGACACACAGATGTTTTTGCTCCATATCTGAACCAAAAGCTGCAAGGACAAAAGCAGCTAGGCTCAGACCCAAAAAGAGCGTTTCTGCCATGTTTCTTTTTCTGGTTCATTGTGCAAATGTCGTGTTCCACATTAAATTGAAACCTTCCTTTCTTTCTTGGAGGCTATTTAATATCCTTTAAAGGCTTTTTCTCTTTCTTTTTAGGCTGGGAACAATTTCTTAGGGAAACTGCTGCTGCCCAAAATCACGTTTCATATCTGAAAATGATGAAACAAAACATTTAGCAACTCCAGAATTAAACTTTTTATTGGCAAGCCCTGGTGCAAAGTACTTCAATCTTTTTATTGCATCCATCCTCCTCCCCCTTTCTCTGTGAAGCTGCTCTCTCAATGTGACCCACACAAGCAGACAGCTTCACTCATTTCTAAACTTTAAATCTCTTACTTGTAAAACCAAAGAAACCTCTGCTCTGGAACTGTTCAGCTCCTGCTTAGTGTGGCTCTCCCACTCCACCTTCCTGTCGCCTGGAGATGCTGCTCCTCCTTGCTTTATACGTTTTGTCCTCAAGTTTCCTGAAGTTTTCTGAGGTTTAAACCAATATCAAAAAAAGCCCCTGACCCCCCAGCACCCTCCTTGCTGCCTTTTGCAGACCAGATGCTGTGGTGTGCGACCCCGAGGTGGGGACTCAGTTGTGCAGTGGCAGCAGGAGCCGAGCAGCCCTGCAGCAGCTCAGGCCATTCCCTGGAGAGCCATCTCCTGCCTACACTGTTCAGAGGAGCAAGGGGACACACTGATTTTTCTGCACAAAAGAACACCCCATTTCCAGAGTCTTTTGCCCCTCCTGAGGAGACAGGTGAAGGAAGAAAAACCTCCTGCTAGCAGCTATCTCCTTTGCTCCCTGCCAGGAGAGTGGTGGCATGTGAAGGGCTGCTCCAACGCTCCCTCACTCTGGGGTTTGCCTGCTGGAAAGTCATCCCTTGGTGGATGGCATCGAGAGTTGAGATGGGTGCTCTTCCATCAGGGAAATCTTTGATGCAAACGGCCCTAACAAGTGCGCAAACAGCCACGGTGGGGTGTGCTTTTCCTTCCTAAGCCGGCTGCGAGAGAGCAGTACAGGATACACAGGCAGCATGTACAGGCAACTCTCACTCCGCCCAAGGAACTGCACGTGTGTCCCTCCTCTTCCCAACTCTTGGTCTTGCTTCCTCCTCCTCATCACATCACGGTCTATATTTAGTCCCAGACACTGCAAACCCCTTTGCACAACTCCTGTGGTGTGCCTGGCAGGATCAGGGCTGGGATTTCTTACGGTAATTCTTTGGACTGGGAATACCCCATCCAGTATTAATAGCAAATAATGAGGGCAGTTCCTGGAGCACACGATAATTATCCCTACCATGCTGGAGGCTTCGTTAAAGGTCTGCTTCCACGTGAACAAGCAGGTTTTAGCCAGCACAACCGATGAGAACGAACCAAGGAACACCCCCCCCAGACACTGGAGGAGGACAGAAGGAGGCAGGGGGATCAGGGCCCGGCCGAGTCGTTTGGCATCTCCTGTGACCAGCCTGTGTCCCCCAGCTTTGTGTCTGAGCTCCTGAGTGACGCTGGGGATGTGGCTGGCCTGGCGTGACAGTTGGGCAGCTCTCAGCTGTCACGTAGTATGTCTCCATGCATGGCTTGCAGCGTGCTTGGGCTGCAACCCCTTACTCCCTTGTCCCGTGGCTCCTGGGGTAATCCAACCCATCCATTCCAGGAATGCCTTTTGGAAAGTGCATTTTCCCACACCACTCATTCACACCGGGGATAGAAGAAAAGCGTGATAAGTGGTTGCACTGGACAGCATCCTTTCCTCTCCACATCAAAGCCCTGCGTTTATTGCCAGGTCCAGGCTGGGTGCGGGGCTGCTCCCCAGCTCCTTTTAGACAGGGTGTGAAGAGAAGGGGTCAGGGTCTGTCTCGCTTGGTGATGTGGCCGAAGTCTGTGGTTTAACCACTGAGCAGCACTGCCTGCAGCCCTGTTGTAACTGCTCTGTCCCCCAGGTCCCCTTGAGTGACCAAGCCTCACCAGGCAGACAGCCAGGGACATGCTGCTGGGGTCCCTTTGCCCTGTGGTGACAGGCCAGGGTGAGGAGCGAACTGTGGGTTCAGCAAGGTTGTAAGCAAAGCTCTTTCATCCTCATTGTAAGATGGGCTTGTGGGAGGACCTGGAGGCCTCCAGCTCCAGCACTAGGGAGATGGATGGGTTTGGTGTAGAGAGGAGGCAGCAAGGGAGAGTTCAGCACATTTAGGAGAGGATGTAGCACAGCAGGGGGGTTAAAGTCAACCTCTTTCCCCCTCCCAGCTCCTCAGGGTCAGAGGGAGCTTCCCAAGGTTATCAGCTGGGGTCAGCTGCTGGGAGGAAGGTGATGGGAGGCTGGGGGGCATGGGGCACCAGGGCGGCTGTGTCTGCTGGGTGCAGGGGCTCAGCCCCACTCAGCAAAAGACACCCCTCTAACCTGGCTGCTGCCTGAAATGATGCACGGCAAGACAACAGCGTGACCTTGGGGTACAGTTACCGTAACAGACATACTTACGTTGCTCCTCAACAGCCACCTGGGAAAGGGCACACACAAATTCATGGATAGAGAAATACTGAGAGGGGACCCAAGCCTCCCAGCTGAAGGAAGGAGGGCAGCAAAGAAAATGCAGGTTCTCTGAGCAGTCCATGTTGCCAGTGGACTTCGAGCAGGTTCGGTGGGCACCTGGCCCTGTTGTCTGCAATGCTGTACAAATGCCATTGAGGCACAACCCGCGCCTTGAATCCTTTGCATCCTGCCCAAGTTTTTGCACTGCAGGCAATCAACCCAGCTCAGGGGGAAGCTCTGCGGATCCCTCTTGGCTCAGTGGGTGTGAGATGAGGCCCAGACTCTGCTGCCGTTGCCCTGTTTTGATGTTGTTAATGTGACAAGTTGAATTAATTAAGTGCGTTTGGAGAAGGCTCTGGCGTTCCTCCCTTTTCAAGGGATTTTACTTCAAAGGAAGGCAAACAACAAGAGCATCTCCCTCCCTGAAGTGCCTCTGCATAGCGTGTCAAGGCAGCCCTTCTCTGCTGACCCCAGGTCTGGGACACGTCCTACCCTCCCATGGCCAGAGACAAACAGCCACAGTGGAGCCATGAGCTCTTGTGTTGATGGGGAGGGGGGTGATGGTGGTGGCTGGCTCAGGCCCCACGCAGCTTACAGCCCAGGGAAGATGCTCCAGGATTTTCAGAAGCATCAAAACTTTCTGTGCAGATGGCTACTGATTCTGAGGTCTAGCCCACAACAGCCGTGTTGGAAACATGCCTGGAGCTTTTCTGCTTCCCACATGGGTGCTCCCCATCACCCACTGGACCTGCTGTCTCCCCAGCTCTGCCCTAGCACAGCCAGCGAGACGCAGCCCCATGCCACCAAGCAGCTTCTGACTCACTTTTTCCAAAGAGCTCGACCTGCTGGCTGTGACATGCGAGTCTGGAAACTTCAGGAGAACAAACTGGCTTTTTATAAAGCCCCCAAGAGGCTGAGAAGATGTTTCACACTCCTGCTGGGTTTGTCCTCACAATGTTTGGGAGTGTTTGGTAGCAAAATAAGGCTGTTTCAGGGCTCCCTTTACATGTTTCCTTTGCCTGCATATTTTTCAGAGTCTCTTGCCCCAGCTTGCTGATGTTGTGATGATGTCCTTCAAAGCCTCTCTGGAGAGGATGACAGTTGCAAGAGAAGCATTCATGTGCATTGGCAAAGAATTAAAGGGTTTCAAAGCTGGGGAAAGACCTACTCTTTACACCAAAGTAGCACCTGGGAGTGTTGCCCATGGCCATGGAGACAGCCTTGCCTCAAGGAGCCTCCAGTCTTCCCAGGCAAAGACAGATCATGGCCCACCCTGAGAGACAGAGGTGTGCAGCAGGGACAAGTGTCCTTGCTGCCTCTTCATGCAGCCTCTTGCACATCAGGGCTGACATTTCACCAACTTACTGCTCTCCTTGATTCCCCAGCATAGACAAGAAGTGGCTTATGGTAACATTCAACAGCAGCTGGTTGATATGTATAGGCAAGTCACTTGAAACTGCATAAAGGCAGAGTTAGTTACCGGTGGAGGCTCCCTGGGCTGTGGTGCAGCATCCCCTCACTGGGGTCTGGGCACTGGCAGCATTGCGTGGAAGATTTGATATTAAAGGTACAGAAAAGTAAAGAGTAAAAGTAGGAACAGGCAGTGCACAGCTCTCCCCTCCCTTTCCCGGGGAGTTCACTCCTTATCTAGCCCCACTCCCATTTCCTTCTGGGATAAACCAGGAATGGGTGGACTTGGTCTCCTTTACTTTGCAATTGATGTGGCCAACCCAGACCTCCCTGCAGCACTGCTGCCACAAGCAGATGGGGAAAAGCCTCCAGATCTTCCGTGAGGGGTAGTTTGAGAATCAGCTGCACTCCAGGGCCATGGCTGTCACGCTGGCACGGGAACGCTCTGGAAAATTCACTTACCAGGGCCTCTTCATCTAAAGAAAAGTAGAGGCACCGGGGGTCCAATTACAATGTATTTAACATTTCTGAGCTCAGTGGGGCCTCGCTGTCTCACAACTGGGTCATGCAATCAGCCTGAAGCTGCAATGTCAAACTGGCTCAAGGATTAAGTGTGGTGTAACAGGAGCCGTGAGCCCGGCACGTTGGGAGGGGGAGACTTTTATCTGGCTGTGATTGCAAAGTGGGAGCAGGGGTGAGCTCTGCTGACCTGGGCTTTGCAAAGCGCTCAGCCATGTGTGGTCAGAGGATGTCTCGGTGGCCAGAGCATTTGTAGGGCAGTGTGTCCTCACGTCTACTTTGTAGGAGCTGAGCCCTTTCGCAGAGCTTTTGATAATACTTCTGAAGGACAGCCAGCCTGGAGCTGCTGGGTGGTCTGGCTGAGCACTGTTGGGTGAAAAGGAGATTGGTGCTTGCAAAGCTGCCCTTCAGCCCTGAAATAAATGGTTGCCACAGTGCCCGTTTGCACGAATGGTCACAAGCGTTGGGTTTGCTCCATACTGGTTGAAGACTGGTACCCACTGCCCTTGTGTTTCCCCCCTCCCCAGAGCCCTGCTCATGTTTCTTGCTCTCTGGCTTGTCCTCACTGCAGTGATGTATGTGTATGAAGTTTCCTGTTGTGAAGCCATCTGGGGGAGACCTGGCTTTGAATTGTCTGTGGAGGGATTTGTGACTTCTGACACTCCCATAACAGATGGAAAATGAAACAAAACCAGAGCTGAAATGTCATGTCAACCCAATAAAAAGAGTGAAACACCCATCATTCTGGGTTGATCAGCATTTACTTTACACTTTAAAATCCTGAAAAGTTACAATAGCATCATTTCCTAGCAGGGACAGGAGGTGGTGCCTCTCTGAAGGAGGTGAAAGGCAGCAGCTTGCCCTGGCTGAGACGTTAAACACGTGTGTCTGTGAAGGTCTGCAGAGCCTGGGGCAGGAGTCTGGGGAGACCTGCTTTCCTCTGCTGTCACAGAAATCCCACCTTCCTTTGCTCAGCATTTTGGGAAGCCAAGTGTCCTTGCCTGTGTAATGGGGAAATATATGCCAGAAAGGGAATTCGGAGCCAGTAGCGGAGAAAGCCCTTCCTTGTGTGCAGGGAAAGCAACAAGCCCAGAGTTTTGGTTGACCTGGTCTGTCTGCTAGAGACAAGCAGGAGATCTAGCTGCAATCATGGGGAAGTGCAAGTGAGAAGAGAATCCTGTTGTCTTGCTTGGAGAGGGAAAAAAAAGGGGTTGAATCAAAGGCTCAGCTTTGCTTTCCCGTGCTGGGCTTTGCTTTGTTCTGTGGCTCTGCTTTCGCGCCTTGGCTATCAGATCCTCTCCCCAGAGGATGCTGGCAGCTGCACCCGCTCTGGAGGCATCGCGTGGCTATTGTGTCTGCACAGATGGACAAACAAACAGGCCACAGGCTTGGGGTGCACGGGGCAGCCCCTAGGCCAGCCCTGCGTGCCTCTGGCTGGGGGCACGGTTTGTCGCATCCTTTCTAGCATGGTCCCCCGGGTCAAGGACTGCAGGGAAGTGTGATCCGTTGTAGCAGGAAAACAGGAAACAAGTGCTGGTGGCAGGAATTTGTTTCGTTTAGCGTTTCACTTCCTGGGGAGGTGTGGGGCTGAGGCTCGTTGTTGCATCATGCTGCTGGAGGCTGGGTCTCCATCCACAGGGCAGCCCTTGTCCTCCTTCGCTAGCTGAGGTGTCTTTGCACGCAGTCATCTCATCCCAAGTGGGAATGGGTGCCACAGGGTCTGCCATCACCCCTGACGTACCTGCCCCCAACTCCATGGGGGTCGGGGCTCTGTGGATGCCACCGGGGAATGGGTTAGGATGTATCCAAGCAAAGAGCAATGCCCATTGCACATGCTGCTCTTCCAGCTCCAATATGAACATGTCCTGCAGCTGCTGACTCCAGGGTAGGTGCACGATGGGAGCCCTTGCCCCATGCTGTGCCTCCCATCTGCCTGGGGAGCCCTGGATGCACCAGCTCATCACAGGGATGAGGGGTTGCAAACCAGACCTTTGCTAGTCCAGACACCCCATGCAGTGCAGAGTGGCTCCCTGCAGTGTGTACTAAAGGAGAAAGGGCCAGGGATCATTCATATGGGCAGTGGCCCCAGTGCCCTGATGGGGAGCAGCGCACGGCTGGGTCCAGTGGGATGCCCTGTGTTATCTGTGCTCAAATATCTGTACAGTGCCATTACACCAGTGTTTAGTTTGTGCAGGCATGCCATGGCAGCTGTGGGGTTTGCTCCAGGATGCCTTCCTGCATGGCAGGCACTTAAAATCCCCACTGCTGCCAGGCTGCTGCGGTGGGCAGTGCCCAGCCTGGGTCTCTGGTTCCCAGCTCTGAATTGCTACCTGTCGATGCGTCAGCTTGTCCTGTGGCTGCTTGGGTCCTGTCAAACTGCATCTGGGGGAGCGGTGCCCACTCGGGGAACTGCCTGGGCCCAAGCAGCCCCCTGGACCCCAGCACTGGCCCCGCTGCTCACACAGAGGGGCTGTGGCCTCTCTGGGGATGCTGGGCAGCCACCGCCCCGAGGCCCGGAAAGCCCAGCCTCTGCCTGCTGATAATCCACCAAACTACCAAGCAGCCCTTGTATAAACCGTATTTGTGTTCTCAGGGAAATAATGCTGCTGACATTGTTTAGGGCTGAAATAGTGTCCTGGAGAGCCTCAGAGTCCTTGGAAAGCTCTGGCTTTCTATAAATATAAAGAGGCAGTTGGAAAGGGGGAACAGAGCTTGTGACAGCTGGTAGAAGGAAGGTTCCTGCTCACCTCCAGGTTGTGTCACACATGCTTGTGGTCATGGGTCATCTGGACCACAGGGAGCCATGGCCAAGGTGCCAGCTTAGCATCCTTTGCATGCAGCCAGATCCAGGCAAGCTGAGAAAGGGCTGTGCCTGCCCAGGAGGACCTTTGTGGGGCTCCTGGTTGTGATCTGTACCCCTCCCCATGTGCACACAACCGCAGGCACACGCACACGTGCCCCGCGCCCGGCCCCGCTCGCACCGGCTCCAGTTTCCTCCCCAAGGCAGCCGCAGCAGGCGGGATTAGTGATTTATTAATGAAGCAGAGTGACTGCGCCGCTGGGGCGTGCCAGGCGGAAATGTCTGCTCGGAGAGATTGGATAACCCTCTGGCCTGTTTCCCTTCGCAGCCTTCAAACGGCCGCAGCTCCCAGAAGCACCATATCCTTTTCCTCTTGTTGCCAGCTCACTCCCTCGCTGGGGCAGGCTGGCTGCCACCAAAGGCAGAGGGGGGATGCAGGGACATCCTCGCTTAACCCGGAGGGGCAAAACCCTATGGTGGGCTCTGCTCAGGGAAAGGACAGGTCCATGAGCTGATTCTGGAGTGATGTGCAGGGTGATGTGAGTCCTCCCTCCTACACCCATAGGGTGTAGGGGTCCCACCACCTCCACCAGCCTTTCTCTGGGCCCTGTGTCTGCACCCAGGTCATTAGGACTTGGGTTACTTTAGTGGATGTGAGGGACATTCGCTCTTGGGGTTGGCTGGGTGGCAGCTAATTCAGCACACAGGTAGGGTCTCAAAAGATGCAGACTGCAGTACTTTCAATAAGTTTCTTGGGAGGATAATTCAGTGTGTCCTGTGCAGCGGGTATCTGCTTTGGGCTCATAGACATTTGCATAAATACCTTGAAGTCAGTCAAAACCAAACTGTACAGGCAGTTTTTGCAGCCTTCCCAACCTGGGAGACCTGAGCTTTGCTTTGCACCCACAAACCTCAAAGCCCAGACTCCGTGCAAGGTATTCAGAACGCAGCTAAATGCTCCCTGAAGCCCTTGTCCGAGTGTACAGCCTCAGGCCATACAGAGGAGGGCAGGACCTCAGCTCTCTTGAGCTGTCAGTGACACCAGTTACAGGGTAATTTTTTGTTATTTGGTGCCACAAGATCCATAATTGGTTTATTATAATAATTTGTTATAATAGATATCGCCATTCCAGTTGCTCTACGAATCAAGCTGTGTTTAACTCTGGGAAACTCTAAAAGTAAACAGCCAAGGAAGAACTAGCTCAGTGAGAACCACTCTTGGGCTGAAATCTTGCCTGGGAGAGCTGCAGCCAGGAGCAAATATTTACAGCTGATCTATAAACACCTGCGAAGAAGGCTTTTATAGCTGGAGCTGCTGGCTCTCCATGCCGTGCCAGGGCGCACTCTGCTCCGACGCTGGGTGGGCTCTGGGCTATGTACACCAGGACCTGTCTGCAAGGTGCTTGGGCCTCCACTTTATGATAAACATAAAAAAAAAAAGTCTTGTTCCAACAGAGATCCATCACTGGGGATTTCCAGGCATGGAGAGCCAGTGGCCAGCAGCAATGCAGTGTGTCCCCGGCATGGCTGTAACCCCAGGCCACTGAGAGTGGAAGGAATGTGTGTGCACACACATGCACACAGCCCGTGCATCCCACAGCAGCTACGCTGTGGCCGGCTTCTGCCCATCTCTGTCAGCACAAACTGCTTCCAGGAAATGAGCTGGGAGAGGAAACAAGCACTAATGAAGAATCCCTTGGTGCAAAATGTGTTTCTACAACCGTTAGATTATTTTGTCCTTGAGAGATGAGGGAGGGAGATAATAAAACAGCCTCACTGCATTCTAGCCTTGGCTTTGGGGCCACTGATGCTGTGCTACTCAAGGGCCCTGTCTGGGGGTGCCCCTTCACCCCTTTGTTTCTATCAAGCCCCACCTTGCCCCATGCTGCTGTGGGAGCAAAAACATCTGATGTGGGGCTGCTCCTCCACAACTATGTGATGCTCCTGCATCTGCCCTGCCTGCTCCTGGCCTTGGGGACCAGGGCTTCCACCTCTTCCCCATCACGCAGCATCCCTGGCAGGGTCATCCCGCCCTGGTCCTCAACTCGCAGCAAATGCAGCACTGGCTCCATGACCAGCAGTGGCCCTGGGGCCTTGGGCAGAGTTGAGCAACAAGCTGGTTGTTGTTATCTTGCACGGAGAAGGAAGGGGCATTGACTTAGGTCTTTACTGAAGAGAGACAGAGGTGTTTTTAGGGTGAGCTGCATCTGAAGAGCCAAACCCAGAGCCCTTTTTTGAGAAGGAACCTGGGAAAAAATATAGCCTAATTTAAGGGGTGGAAGTGCTCCCTTCTTTCAGATCAGAAGGGTCTGTCTGGGATTTGTGCAGGGGATGTGAGTCCTCTGCCAGGGACAGCAGTCCCTGAGGGTTACCCTGAGCTGGCTCGGCGGGCACCAGGCCAGGGACAGGCAAGTAGCAGAGACTGTCACAGCTACAAAACACCCCAAGAGCACCCTCCAGCCACAGGCCGGGGTGTTTGCTGAGGCTGGCAGGGACCGGCACTGTCCTGGGAGCCTAAGGCACATGTAGGACAGCATTCAACACTGGGACTGTTTGCTGGGGCTCTGGGGCTGCCCTGGGTTCCTGAGTGGTGTTTCCTCCACCAGCTCCCGACAGTCTTTCATCTCCTGCACTCAGGAGTGACTCAAGGTCAGGAAACCAGGGGATGTGGTGGCCTCTTTCCACCATGTCAGGATGCTTTGCACATCCTCCTTGGGCTCCCGCGGCAGCCCCCAGCCCAGGGGCTACTGGCTGCTCCACACCCCAGGGTGCTTGGGGCACCCATGCCCCAGCTGAGCCGGCAGCTCCTGCAGGTAGCACAGCCACTCAGCGTTTCGTGGGCGGCCAGCAGCAATGACATTCCTTTGGAGATGGGACGTTTCTGCTCAGGAAGGCCTGAAAAAAGCCAGGGACAAAGGGGGGAAGTGATGGCGGCTGTGTCTGGAGTTATCTTGCCGCTGCACTCGCAGGGGCCGCTGAGTGACAGCGCTTTTCTGTTTCGCTCCTGAGAGTCAGGAAACACTCATCTCCGCCAGCTCCCTTCCTGCCCTGCCTTACCCTGCGCTGCAGTTCGGTGGGCCCTGGGCAGGGGGACAGAGCCCAGCCACATCTCCTGACAGTGCCCAGCACTGGTGGGCTCTGTGAGTCCCAGTGCCAGCACATCCTAAATCAACTAAGCTGAAGGCCAGAAGCCAGGTGGGCTTCTCATCTCTGGGGCAGCTCATCAGTCAGGGTGGCCAATTTACCCAAATTGGCTTGCCCCAGTGGGTGGGAAACTGGTCAAGTAGCTCTGGTTGGCTTGAAGAGCCCCAAACCAGCTGCTTTCCACTGTTTCCTCACTCTGTTAGTTCATTTAAATCAGATCATTTCTCTGACTTGGCTTCTCAGCAGAGCCTCACGTGAGGAAAGCTGGTAGCAGCACTGCTGGCAGTTTGCTGGCTCCCGGCCCCCCGTGCTGGGGTGACTGCGAGGGTAGGAAAGGGCAGGGCACTGCACGTGGTCCTCAAGCTGGCAGTCATGCGAGCCTGGGATAGGGGATGAACCAGCCTGGCCAGGCCACCGAGCTGCAGGAAGCTGGCACATCACTGCTGGAGAGAAATGCAGCCCCATTCCTGCAGCCAAACTGGCCCTGGGGGGACCCAGGGATGACTGCACAGGGCTGAGATCCCCCCAGCACAGCCTTAGTACAGGGTGCAGGACCATTGTATCACCTTCCCTGAAATGGGAAGTGAAAGAGTAGCAGTAAAAGGATGTTTAGCTTAACCCTGTCTGCTTTGGAGTATCCTGTGCTGAAATGTTGCTTTACAGCTTCTTCCAGAGCACCCTCTGCTCTGGATGTGAGCAAGGCACCTGGGACTTCAATAGAAACAAAGGAGTCTGTTTTATCTCCCTTTAGGAGTGGAAGAATTTCAATAATATTTTTGGTTGGCAGGACTGTTTTTTCCACCATGAAAAAAAGTGTTTTCTTTCTGCTAATAATATTTAGCACTTCTTGAGCCAAAACCAGCCCCAAAGGTGTTGGCTGAACAGAGCTATGGCTTCTGCTCTTGTGCTGCCTCTCTTTTAGTGAAGCATGATCTGCCTGCGGGGCTCTCAGTGCCAGTGGTGGGACCGGATCAAGGAGTTCTCCGGCCCATGTGCTCAGAACCAGTGTACAAACCCCAAGTGCTGTCGCAGAGACCTGAAGGAAGGAGTTTATACAGCATCACAAAACATGATGAGCATCAGGTTTATCACTAGAGCAGGTTTCAGCACTGTTTAAGGTGCGTTTCAGTATCCTTTGAACATTTTATAGCTCACTTGGCAGCCAGGTTCTTTGCCAGCGCTGCCCTGGCCCAGAGCTCCCACACAGCCCTGGTGTGGTTTCAGCCACCCTTTAATTACTTTTACAATCCTGTTTGGTCTTACTTGCTTTGCTGTTGCAAACAGCAGGTTTGACAAGACACCATTCGCCGCAGCTTCTCCAACATGTGGGAATGATAAAGAGCAGCGGCGACAGCCCCAGCCCTGCGAGAGCTGAGCTGCCAGCCCTGAGCAAAGGGGAAGGGCGGCAATTAAGAAGCCAGCAGGAAAGCAAGTGATTTCTGTCAGTGCCATTCCGTGTCTCGGTTCAGCGTGAAATTGTAGTGTCCACAGAGGTCAGGGAGCCCTGGGAGGCTGCGGCAGCGTGTCCCCGGGCTGGGGAGGGCAGGGTGTGCTACACCGCAAGCATCTGCTCTGCTGGTGTGACTGCAGTTTTTAGGGTTCTCCATTTCTGGGGCAAGTTCAACCAGGGGGGCTGTAGCCAGGCCCTACTTTCAGGTAGTAAAAATACCATTGCTGGAGAATCCCATTTCCTTTTCAGGCTTTTTAAAATTATTTGAATACAAAAGTTTCCGCAATGACTTATAGATTCGGAAATGTGGGCGTTGTGTTTTCAGTGACATGGACTTCAGAGAGGTGCCACGTTTCAGATATGAAACAGAGATATTTGCTTGGGCATGGGCTGTGGTGCACAGCCCACCGCTAACCCCACCACATCCAGAGTTTGGGTTTGGTCTCCTCCACTGCTCCCATGTCCCAGACAGGGCCACCTTGCTCTGAGCTGGCATCAGCTCCTTGTGATGGAAATGTCACAGCAACTGCCTATAAACCTGCCACAGTCTCCAGGCTGAGCAGTTCTACACTAATAACAGATTTTTCTAGGTCCGAGTTTCTAAAGTCCCGCAAAAACAGGGCTTTGTCATGGAAATGCTGAGACGACATTAATGGCAGTGTCCTGAACGCAACTCTAATTAAAGAGAGGAAGGAGAACTGAAGCAGGATGTCCTGTTTGGCTGCCCAGGATGGAAAGCCTGTCACAAATAAAGTGCATTCTCGTGCTTGGTCTCCATCCCTCTGCACAAGGCTTTCCCAGATTCTGCAAACATTCATTTTCTTATCTCTCCTGGATTCTTGTTTCTTTTCTTTTGAAATAGCTCCTCACAAGAATGTTTTTCTCTGCTGTATTCCCCACCGAGCTCTCAAACACAGCAATCAAATAAATGTCATCTCCTCGAACATGAAGTGAATGTGCTTTTTATTCCTTGAACAAAATCACTTGGGCACAATAGCTGTTTGGCTCTGTGCAAAGAAACTTTCCTATTAACATCGCAGAATAAGCTCTGGCAAGTGAGCAGGGACAGGCAAATCAAAGCTGGGAGCAAGATGGCAAATGTTTCCTTTTGAAAACAGGCTTTCCACTGTTTTAGCCCTGGGTATGTAAAAATCAAGCTCTGTGCTGCTTCCTATGATAGCAGAAAAATAAATCAAGATCAAAACAAAGAAAAAAAAAAACAAACCGAAAAAGAGAGAGAACCCCCCCCCCCCGGAATTTAGAAGTAACAGACCAGTAATTTTGTTCACTGTGTGCCACAGGAATCCTGATGTAATCAATTCTTGTGCTCATATAGAACTTACTGGGTGTTGGTGGCTGTGTACCTGGGACTAGTCTCAGTAAAGCTCAGATCTAAGGCTGATACTTGAGCTCAAAGCACTGTCCCAGCAGCACTCTCCTGCAAATCCAGGATGCAAAATTTCATGTGTTTATGGAAAATAAGATGCACAATCCAAACTGAAGTGTTCATTTGTGCAGCAGGAGGAACTGGGCACGTGACAATGTCCTGCTCCAATGACTTGATTTCTCTGCTACCAACTGGCTGATCTAGATGTTATCGCTCCCACTGTGACATTGGCTGTGGTGCCTTTGCTGACCTGTTCCTTTGCTCAGAGCACAGACCCTCTCTGGGCTGGCGCCAGGCAGGCAGCAGCTCCAGGGCTGGTGGATTTCTATGAATAAAGCAGCTGAAGGCTCCCTGCAGTGTGCTGGGCTGGCACGGCCTCCAGGGATAGAGGGAAAGTGTCCTTCGGCTGCTCAGTGAAAGCTGGGTCATTCCCAGTGTTTCTTTTAGACAACTTCTGCTAGAAGTTGTCTTCTCTCTGTTGGGGCACTTGGGTGACACTCGTGTGAGTGGAGTGGGGTAGAAATCCTGATGTCTGCTCACAGCCCTGGTTGGGATTGTCTTCTGTTACCTTCTGATGGGCAAAGCAAGGACTGGAGAGAGAATGAGCTTACTCCAGCCCCACAGGGAACTTTGCAGCCCCACAGGTGATGTGGAGCTCAGGGCTCCTCTCATTGCACCTTCAGCTCTGCCGCTACCCCCAGCCTTGCAGAAGCACTCACAGTGCTGTCAGTCTCTGCCCTGCCTTGGCATCCCCAAGGGGTACAGCCTGCCTGGTCCCACCCCAGTAGCATTTGTCCTTACAGTATGGCCTGGAGTCCCAAACCCGGCACTGTGACTCTGCTAAACCTTCTTGTGAGGGGAACAAAATACCTCCTGGTACCCAGCCTTACACATCCAACTCCACCAGCGCCAGCCCCCTTCTCTTCAAATAATGTGCTGCTGGCTTTTATGCTGCAAACCAGTGGTGCTTCTGTGTCACCAGCCTGACAGTTATGCAGCACATTCTCTTGTGTGATAGGGATTGCCCCACTGCGGAGAGCCAGCGGGTATGAGGGAGGTGAACTGGGATTTGTGTTGTCCTTTCCCTGACCATGCCCTGAGGGTGCCCTCCGGGCTTTCCTGGACTTTGTGCCTTTCCCTTGTCCCCCCACAGTCCTCCCTCTCCCCAAGCCCCTGCTCAGAGGGTGCATTCCTGCCGGGCTGTGTACACATCCCCTGCATTGCTGGCACTGCTCCGGGAGCCCGGCCCCGACATGCCGGCATCACGACTGTGAGCTGCCATTGTCACAGTGACTAGGGAAAAGTTTAGGTGTCCTCATTCTTGCAGGTTAATGAATTAC
This sequence comes from Microhierax caerulescens, assembly GCA_035590215.1. NCBI lineage: Eukaryota > Metazoa > Chordata > Aves > Falconiformes > Falconidae > Microhierax > Microhierax caerulescens. The sequence continues at coordinate 6,451,162 of JAVJGJ010000062.1, read as the reverse complement.
TTTTATGCGCCATGCTGCTGGCTGGGAGTTCAAGGGGAACAGAAATAAGAAGAGAAAACCATGGGGCTGGCAAATTCCTATGTGTGTGGTGCACCATAATCCTCACTTGCTCCATACACCACGCATACCACTCTCCTGCTGGCATCTCAGGCTGGACATGGGGATGGGCTCGCCCACCTTGATGTCAACAGACCCACAAGTAGAACCTGAAGTTTTTCAGTCAGGTTTCAGCTGGGAGAGCTTAGTCTGAAACTTTTGGTAATAAAAGGTAAAAATGGGTGTTGGAGCTGGTAGCAGCAGTGGAGCCAAGGGAACAGACCTGCTGCAGAGAGCTGGAGGGTGACACCATTTCCTCCTGCAGTGAGTCATCACAGATGCGTTTCCAGATGCACCTTTGCCTAGCGCCAGGCTCTGCAGACGTGTGACCTTAGCAGAGATGATGCCCATCAGAAGTGATTGTGTTTGTCCCTCTGGCTCTCTCTATCAGCTCCAGGTTTGTCTTTCTGAGTGCTGGCAGGGGCATCCCTCCAGCTGCACGCATTGAGGCCTGACAACTTCGGAGAAGAAAAGTGGAAACCTGCCAAGATGTATTTGGAGAACTACGGCTTTAGTATCGAGAAGTGATTTCATCCAAGTTCAGCTGTGAGGTGTCCGTGATGTGCTGTCAGGAGGCCCTGTGCCTGGGTTGCTTTGCTCCAGGGTAAGTCGCTAGAGCCAGGTGAGCCACTGGACAGGCAGGCTGGCTCTGGTCAAAATCAGTGAGGCAGCCTGCCTCGATAAAACGGGATAGTGGCAATAAGAGAGCACAAAATAATCTATTTAACCATTAGGCCACATTCATCCTTTCTGCAATGATTGCAGAGGAGCTCCCCCCGGGAGAAATTTGGCCCATTTTGTCTAATTAGTTTCTCTCCTGCTGACACTTGCTGACATTTGCTGCTGACATTGCCCAGCCGCAACTTCACGTTCTGAGCAAATATTTTGCTTGGATGGGAGAAAAACTGCTCCGATGAGCTTGTGTGAATATGTGGGAATCCAAACTGGAGCTGGATCCCCTGTGCTCTCTCACATCCCTGTTTATTACTTTCAGTCCTGGAGGAAAACAGGCCTGGGAAAGTGATGCTCTCGCTGCAGCGTGCATGATGCAAACTGTTAGTCTGAGCTCTGATTTTAGGACAGAAAACCCTCATGCAGGTTTGTGCCAGGGGTTCTGCTCAGGTCTGACTGGTGCTGTGAGAAGGAGGGAAGGGCTATGAGTCCCTCGGCTGCAGCAGGTTATAAACTAATGCTCTTTACATGGAATTGCTCTGGCAAAGCCCTGAGTACAATGGGGAAGTTCCAGACTGCAGGACTTGCCTCGACTGGCTCTGGGACTGATTGCCTCAAATGTCCTAAAGTGCTTAGTGCTCTTGGAGATAGCATTAAGCATCTTGGGGATGCTTAAACATCCTATCAAGATCTCAACCCCTGTATTCTCCAGCTGTGGAGCTTCCTTGGAAATTTGTCTTACATGGAGGGAGAAAGAGATACAGGGAAAAATACTCTGTGGATATTCAGGGCCCACTAAAATGGAGGCTAGTGGTGAGGGCTAAAGTGGTTAGGACTCATAGATGAGGCCACATAGATCATGTTTTGACACTTAGACAAGCCCCCAAGGCCTTGGTTCACACCCTCTTCCAGTGAAGCTGGAGAGGGGTTTTGTGGTTGACTGCAAAGGGACCAAAAATGCTGGGGCCAGCGTGAGGTCTTGGCCTTATAACGGGTTGAGTCGATGTGCTGCCCGCTTATACGGACAGCTATAAATAGGACTTTTGGAAAGAAAAGCAAGGGGATACACTAAGCCCCATCCACCAGATCTCATCCGACCCACTGGCCTGGCAGCATTGGGGAGGGACAAAGAGAAAAATGGTAAATATTTTGCAAAAAGAACTCAGGACCGTCCCTCCTAGGAACTGTTGACAGGTTTCAGTGACGCCCTTCACCTAGGATAACTAAGAGGGGGGGCACACGGTGCAGCGTTTGCAGTCGGGCCCTGCGCGAGTGGCTGCGAGAGCCCTTTGTCAGGAAAAAGCCTTTATGACTATATTTGTGCAGGCAGCTCTAAATGCTCAGACCTTTATTCTTTCAGGCTTTTAAACTAAAGGTCATTTTCTCTTCCCTTCCAGAAAAAAAAAAAAAAAAGAAAAAAAAAAGAAAAAAAAAAAGTGAATTCCTCTTGACGCAGATCCCCTTCCCCTCTGGATGGGAGTTCAATTGTTCTTGCAAGCAAACTCCAAATCTGCCCCTCGCATTCACTTCCTTTTTCCTGCCCAAAAGGAAACAGAGATTTCTGACTGTGTGAACTAGTCCTTTATATAAGGATACAAGAAAATAGCTAAATGCTAATTCAGTGTAGTGCTATGCACTTTAGCATGCTGCATGGTCAAACAAAAGAAAGAGAAACATATACCCGCCCTTCCCAGTTGAATTGTAAACTGCACACTGATTTGAGTATAATGGGTATTTATGAAAGTTACACTAAAACATTTACTGAAGTCCAGTGCAATGCAAATCCCTTCAGTCAGGAAGTTTTTAGCTACCAAAAATAATCACCAGGCCCTGGCTAATATTTTTAACGATCATGCGTTCTTGGGAATTTCCTCTTCCCTCTGTGGAGATAAGTGATTAAACAAAATAAAAGCAGTGGCCATTTTGATACACTGTGACATGTCAGAGAAGAGACATATCAACAGTTCTTTTTTTGTATCTTTTGCCTGAGTCTTGACTTCTGCATTCACTATCTGACTTTTAGGCTGAATTCCACTTCTCTATTATGTTGCTGAAATCCAGTGAAGTCAGCAGAAAAGCCATGAAAGTTTCCTGGGCAGGACTTTTAAGCCAAGGTATTAGATCCACTAATGGGGAGAGAGTTATCTATTACATGCCTTATTAATTTTATGAAAAAGACACTGAGCTCTATTCAGCTGCATGTTATTTGGCTTAATCATTTCTGTAGAACACCATTACTGCAATGTCCCGTCCATTCCTCAGGTCTTCTCCATGGAGACCTCCTCTGGACTTAGTCCCACACAATATGATCAGAACTGGCTCTTTGAGTGCATTTTTCAATACATGCCAATATTTTTGACGTAGAAACCTTTTAATCAGTTGCAAGTGTTTTGTTCTGCAACTGGGCAATTTTAAAATTTCAGTTATTGTTGTCTGTAATGACCAGAGTTGCTGGGAAAGGGAGTGTCAGCTGCAGGCAGGGAGGAGGAGGAGGGTTCTTAGCCCTCAGGACCTTGGTGGAGGATGGAGCAGCCCAGAAGAAGTTGCCTCCCCAGGATCTAACACCATTTTGTGCCATGCAAACAGCTTTGTTGTGGTAAGAAGGAAATGTTTCCCTTTTCGGTGCCTTCACCCAGCAGCCGGTGTTGTGTGAGCTGGCATGAAGGTGCTGCACAAGGCTCCGGCTTTAGGCACTGGGAGGTTCATTCCTCCACACCACCCAAATTGCACGACTGCTCCGGTGTGTTGCACAGCTCTTCTGTCAGACCTTGCAAAGGGATGGCTTTTATTCCTTATCCTCTGTTTTCATAATATGCCTTTTCCTCCCAGTCATTCCTCATGGTGTTGCATAGAAATAAATGGTCACTGAAGGTCTTCCAGCCCAGGTCCCTTGTAGAGGAGGGCAGAGCACAAAGAGAAGAGCTGAACCCCCAGATGGTGATAAATCATCCTGGAGAAATCCAGCTCGTCCTTTTCAAATATGCACGTATGTCAGGAACATTAAAGTACATGGCTTATTGCAATAAAACACAGTTCTCACTGACTCATTAAAACAATCATTAATCTTGATTAGCTCTCAAGATGTTCGTCCATCACCAAAGCAACCCATTAAGCTTTGAAGCAGGGAGAGGATGTTTTCTTTTTGCATCCTCAGAATGAAGGCAGGTCTGTGGTGGTCCTTATTTGCTTGATCATTTTGTGTTACTTTGTTGGAAGATTTCAAAATGCATTTTGGATCTTTGCTGAAAAAAAAGTTCTGCATTTAGGATTTAAACTCTGTTGTCAAAGGATTGTAAAAATAAAAGAGTGATTGTAAACGTATCCATCTGTAGAGATGCTCCTGGTGCAAGTAAAGGGCAGCTGGATTAACTGAGTGAAATTTTGGCAGTGGAAAATGTTTTCTCATCTTTCTGTGCTGGCGGGAGCTGGCTCCAAGGCAGGTGCCAGGGATGGACAGGGACCACATCTCATACCTTGGGGAACTGGGGGTAAACATGGAGGTTTCCCAGCCCAGTTCCTCTCCGTAGGGACTTGCAATGAGAGGCCCTTGCAGCTCAGTCCTACAAGCTGAGGAAACATGCTTTGTCCTTGCATGGACAAGGAGATGCTGAAACCCCCACAGTGTAGATCTAATCCACTCTGTGTGTCTTTCCATTGCTCACGGGTTTCAGAAAGATATGGTCTTGCTCAAATATTTTCTGAACGCCTGATACCTTTCTGTAGCAAGGGGAGGTATCTGTGAATGATACAAAGCTGCTCCGGCAGGACAACACTGAAACCTTATCTCACACCAAAGGGCAGATAAAGGAGCCCTTTACCAAGCTGGCTTAGCAAAAAGGAGGCTCTGGGCTTTTTCCCATCTCTGTCCTCGATGCTATCACAATGGCAGCAGCAAGGCATGGCCACATCCCTAACCTTGGGTACACCGGGGTCCCAGTGGAACCCCAGACCTCACTGCTGCAGAGCAGGGGAGTTTGTTCCCCAGCCCAGGGTTTGCTGACTGCATGCAAAACATCAGCTTGCACAATATTTAGTCTCTGCTCCCTGTCTCCCTCACTTTCTCCCCTGCTCTTATCAGGCTTTCCTTGGACTTTTCAACAAGAACAAGAGTGAAAGCGGAGGCTGAGCCCACAGTGTTGCTCAGATGAAGCACAGCAAGGGCTGGCATGCCGTTCAGCCTGCCAGCGCAGGAGTTGCCCACCACCAGTCTTACAGGAATGTATTTTTCACGGGAAATCACACACAAGCTCTCCTGGTAACCAGTACACACTCCTTGGCAGCTACATGTGTGGGAGTGCTTCAGTGGTGTCTCAGGGCAGCTCTTATTCAGGAAAGCACAAATGTGTGAGGTGCTTCGTGGTGAGGTCTGGCTGATCTTTTGATTTCAGTCTTAATTTTGCTGGAGTTGATTGATGGGCCTGGACAAGCTGACAAGCTCGCTGGTGCTTAGTTCTCTGGTACCTCTGACAGCACAGGAGCACGTGCAGGGCTTTAAACATGCACTCAGGCATCGTCTGCAACAGAAACACCTCCCTAGCCAGGGGCTGTGTCCCACACGTAGCCTTTGCTTTGGCTTATTTCCATGTTAGAGATGTCCTGGAAGAACCTGCCAATCTTCTGTAGGAAACACTACTTAAAGTCAGCATTATAGAGGCCAACCTCCAGCTTTCTGTCATCACAACCCCAACTCCTTGTGCAACATGTTGTTGAATATCTAATTAAAAAATTGGTAGCAATTAGCATTTGTTGTTAATGAACAGCTACTAGTACCAATGGGAGGGAAAGAAGGACTTAATGAGTGTCAGGACACCTTGAAACATTTGTTTCTTGCAAAAGTGGAGACTTTAATGAGGAATGAGAGACCTGCACGAAGAGGAGGTCTTTGTGCAAAGTGGGGCCAAGCTGGCTTCTGGGGAGGAGACCCAGCTGCTCCCAGTGGCATCTGCAGCCTCTGGTCCCGGCAGTGTCAGCAGCAGGTCCAGTCATCCCTGGAGAATGTTGCACAGTGCTCCCCAAGTGCTGAAAATCAGAAGCCTTTCTGACTCTTTACTGTCAGAGATAAAATAAGCATTTACCATGAGATAAAAAATCTAGAGACACAAAAATCCTTGGGCAAGCTGAAACAACAGGGAAGGGCCCTGGAAAAGGCAACTGTCCCAAAGCATCTCTTCTTTACCACTGTTTATGATCTTTTTTTAAATTAAAAGACTAATTACCAGAGCACTGAGGGAACATATTCCCTGAACAGCTCTGCCAAAAGAGCCTTCCCCCAGTGCTGCTTTTTTGTGCCTGGCAGGAGGGTACTGCTGGGCACAGGACTGCACAGTGACCCCCAAAACCCCTCTACAAACAGAATCCTGTCACCCATCTCATCTTGTCACCCCGCAGCACGCTGCACAGCCACCCCATCCTGCCACCCCCCAAAACCAGCCATCCTGTGCCTGGGCTCATGGCCTGCCCTGACACTTCACTGGTGAGGTTTTAACAGTAATGCGTTTTTTAAACCTTTGGGAAATGTGAGTGGGGAAAAAATAAAATTTCAACTAATTGTTCAGACTTTGGGGCTCTAAAGTTCAAACCTCAATTTTTTAACTGGGAGACTTTGATAGTTTCAGAGGAACTTCTTTCCTGAATTCCGATTTCTCTAAAATCTGCAACATTGTCTGCTAAACATGGATAAAATTCCTTTTCATAGAAGATTTTTACCAGGAGAAGACAGATCTGTTTCCCAGCCAGGCTGCAGTTGCCTGCCAGACTCCTGAGGCTCTCCCTGCACAGCAAGAAGCAGTAATGAAGAATACAATCTCTGAACTTGATTAATTACGTCTGTATGGCACGGGTATTCCCACGGCACCCTCAAAACTTCTTGGTCCTGCCCCGGCATGCAGGAGGCACACCGTAATCTCTGGGCTGGACTCTGCCCAGTGCTGTTGCCTGCTATTTTCACCAGCATCCTCACCTCAAGGGCAGGCTGGAGAGTGGCCAAGTCGGCTTTGGAGGTGTCACTCCTCCCCAGGAGCTCATGAGATGTGGGCATGCAGGAGCTGGTGCCTCACAAGCAAGGGGATGAGTTGGTTGGGGTGCAGCTCATCTAGGGGATGGTGGGGTGCACAGGGCATGTAAGAAAGCCCCCCTAGTGCTGAAACCTGGCTGCTGGGGACCTTGCCCTGGTACTGGTGGCTCTGAGCACCCTAGCAATGGCATGGCACACTGCAGAGCAATGCTGGGACCTAGCTCCAGGTTCCCACAGGTGCCCTGTGCATCCCATGTGCAGCATTTTCAGCAGCTGGAGAAATCAAGAGGTTGTTAAAGCATGAAGATGGCAACCCAGGTTCAGTGGAGGACAAGCAGCTGAAGGTTTTGCTTTTCCTGCCCTGCTCCCCTAAGACGTTTGGGTTTGAAATACCATTTCCTCTTACACTTCAATGCTCAAGCAAGCATCTTCTGCTTCTTCTGAGAAGAGAATTAAACCCCATGAAAAGTTCACAACACCTAAAATTAGGAGTTAAATTGATGTAGCAGGTTTCACGCAGGAATCTAAAAGCAGTTCCTGGATGTTAGTTGAGCAAGCAGCGCAACATCCCTCGGATGGGACTGGCGCTTTGATTATCTGCTGATGAGAAAGCAGGCAAGGGATGGTAAAATAGTTTTTCCATGGAGAATACAGGAAGTGGGTGGAAACAGGACCCGAGCAGCCTGGATCCCGTGCCCCCACTCAGTGACCAGGGACCATTCCCAGATGCAGTGTGCTCCCCAAGAAGCAGTTGTCACTCAAGGATTTGGGGTGGCCCAAGCCTGGAAACATTTCGCATGGTGTTGCTAAATCTGACAAAAGTCTGGGGTAGCTCTGTGGGGGTGCAGCAGCGCTTTATGGTGGTTGAGGCTCTGACCCTCTCCCCCTGCAAGCAGCCTGCACATCCCTGCCAGACACAGCCAGGCTGCCCTTGGCTCACTGCGCTGGCAAAGCTCTACAAACTGAAGGTGGTTTTTTGCCCTCTGATTTTGATTGCTGCATAGTAATTGACTTTATTATTTGAAGTATCAAATGTTGCTGTGGGACAGCATTTTCCCTGATACTCACTTGTATGCTGATTAAACCCTGACTGCACAGCAGACAGCAGCGTGCCAGCAGAGAGCAGCCCAAAAAGGCCAATAAAACAAACCAGGCAGGATTTAGTTTCTCAGGAGCAGTTGAAACTCAGAGGTAAAAAACACACTTATGAGAAAAGTTCCTGTAGCAAAACCATGGAGGAAAACTGATCGTAAAGCAAACATGGCCTCAAACTTAAAGGGATCAGCGTGGGCAGGGAATATTCAACTCAACGGCAGCCGCATCAGCTGACAGGAGAGCAGCATGCCACACTAATTGGCTAGTGCTAATGAGGAGCTAAAGCCCTCTCCATCCCCCTACTCAGTTCATGCCTGAGAGGCCCTGAATGCCACCGAGTGGGGCAGAGTGGCCAGGGCAGGCTGCATAGACTTTGGAAAAGCACGTGTCCCAGCTCCCGGCTGCCTGCCCATCTTCACACTCTGCTTTTGGTGGGTCCCACTGCCACCTGCCACCGTGGGCTACCAGAAAGGTCACCTTCTGATGGCTGGGGAGGCTGCCAGGGAGCTTGTGCCTCGGTGTGCGCTGGAGGGGGTGCCAGCAGGAGGTTTGGGGATGATGGGGAGGTGCAGGCAGAGGCAGGGCTGAAGGTATGGCTGTGTATGGCCGAGTGTGCGGCACCAACACCTCGTGGCTCCCTCCCTCCTTCCCTCCCTCTCACACACCGTAACTGAGCCTTGGCTGATGCCCAGGTTTTCCCCAACACCAGCTTCCACTGGAGGATAGCAGTGGCTCTGCAAGATGAAGCGTCATGATTTCAAATTTAAAAATACCTGTTCATATGGCCCCTGCTGACCACTTCCTGCTCCAGCAGCTACTACTAAAGATACTGAAAACTGGGTTTAGTCTTTGGGAGTCTGAAGGAAGCCTTTTCCACATATATTGTTTCACTACCGTGGCTTCACTGCAGAGGCCAGAGCAGTCCGGCTCTGTGCTCAGCTGCACGTGTGCATGGAGGTGTGGGTGGCCAGTGTCCCAGCTGTGCATCGTGACCTGTGTTCATTCTAGGACCAAGGACACAGGAAAGATGGCACAGGGCCAAGTGGTGGTTGTTGCAGCCTGATAAAATTTGGGTCTAGAGTTTTCCCCAAAGTTCATGGGCTTCAGTTTTGGGGAGGATGCTAGAAGCCTTTGTGAAAGCTCTGTACATTGCAGGATTGAGCCTGTGTGTCTGCTGATGGTGGAGAAAGCTGTCAGCTCTGGACCTGAGTTTCCAGTGTCCAGCATTTCTGATTTGAAACGAGCAACCAGTGCTGCCTCTTCTTGCAGATGGTGTGTGTTGTCCATGCAAGCCCTGTAAGTTTCCACAGGGAGATGCTGCTTAAAACTTAGCTCAGCACTGAGCAGAAAACCAGAGGGAGATAGACCTTCCCTACAAGTTAATGTAACATATGCACACAAACACACACAGTGTTTCATGCACAACCAAGCACAAACACACTCTTTTGCCTAGAAGAGACTCCCCTGGACAGATGCACTCCCACGGAGTTCATCAGCTGGCAATGCTTGCTGCAAGCAGCACGCAGTATATAAAATCACCTATTGCTGGAGAGAAGGATGAGCGGCAGAAAACAGCCTTTTAAAAACCGGTCTGCCAAGGAAAACAAGTGGGGTCTTTCTTTAGTCATGCATTTATATAAATAAACACAGAATATTTTGCAACTCCCAGGGGACTTGCCCAGAGTAATACTTTGCTGAATAAGGGTGGGAGTAATCCTCTGCTCAGTGTAAGCCTGCGCACAAGCGCTCTGTGCTGCCCAGACCAGGAGGACTCAGACGTGTGCAGCACGAGCTGGGTCCACAGCTCTGCTCCAGGGGAGCCCCAGATGACACACATCCCCAGACCCACACCGTGCACGCTGCCAGGACAGCAGGAAAATGTACAGGCTTCTGTGGGGGTCTCATTGCCCACAGCTGCAGGCAGCAATGGCCCGGCAGCCACAGGGCTGCTTGTTGGCAGCCTGATTGCACCCACTGCCACAGCCCTCATGTTCCAAACTATCTCCTTTCCTAGCATGGTCTGGATCAGAGTTTCAAATTCCACTTAAAAAGTGTACAATTCCAAGTCACACATACAGACATATTAAATCTGAAATCTTAATCAGCTTTGCATGAGAATAGTCTTGAAAATTAGGGCGCTGGGGTGGTTGTTTCCACACTTCTCTCTAGTGCCCGTCGCTGAAGACACCATCTCTGCTGGGCGATGTCCTGCAGGTTTAGTGGCCCAAACTCCATGTACCTCACTCTTTCCTGACATGGGGACAGTGTCACAGGGGTGACGAGCCATCCAACAAACTGACTGACTGCTGCACCGTAACCCAAGTTTCAGGGCATCATAAATACCCCCAAAAGAGCTCCACTGGTGCCTAACACCAACATGGCTCCCTCTTAAAATGGCCGCCAGCCCCGCCATGCTTGGCACAGGCTGTGAGGGAGGCCTTGGCGCTGTAGGGGACCCCACCAGCCCCCCATCCACCCCATCTGAGGGGGAATGAGAGGTGGCTGGGTGGTGGGCACTGCTGCAATGTCCCCCACGCTAGTGAGGCAGGAGGGCAAGGGGGCAGCAGCCATCTTAGGCCTGGTGTGAGGTGCAGGCAGGGAGCCCAGGCAGGCAGCCCTCTCCCTCCCCATATCCCTGGGGACACATGGTTGCCTCATCTCCATTTTGGCACCCTGTGGCCATCCCTGGTGGGCACGGTGTGGGGGTACCGCCCCACGGCCCCTCTCCCCCTCCGGGTGAGGGGCGGCCGTGTTTGTTCTCCTCGCGGCGCCCGTTATCAGCGCACAACACACACAGGAAGTCCTGTCTGGGATTGTCCATCCCCGGCCTGATTTATACAGGAAGAAAAGCATAAAAAGCCGCCCTTCCACCTCAGCAGCCACCTCCTGCCTGTGCGCGGCCGGCGGCCGGCCATGCTGGGGGCACGAGGTGGGTGCCCAGACCCGCCAGAGCCAGGGCGACCAGGCAGGAATGGCCGCCAGGAGCCACGGGGGAGCACGGCGGTGGGGCTGCTCCCGGCGCAGCAGGGGACGGCGGGGAGCAGGTACCGTACAAGCCACAGTCATCACGGCAGCAGAGATGGGGTGGATGGGACGGGATGGGGAGCTGGCACTGGGAGCAATGGGAACGTGACCTCGCCAGGCCAGACCCTGTGAGCTCCAGGTGGGTTTTTGCCCCTGCTCTGGTAGAGACGATGGCAGGAGCCTTGGGGGCCGGTTGGACATACAGCACTGGGAAAGGGCTGCTGGAGCAAATGGATTTTTAAAGCATCCTTTGGCTACTCCCAGCGAGGCTGGCTCTGCTGTCAGCCATGCCACGTGCCGAGCCGAGGAGCCTCTCCAGCACCACTTTGCTCAGAGCAGAGCCCAGCTTGCAGAATTATTATTTTTAATTCACCCCACTGGCACTCAGGCTGTTTTCCAGGAACAGAGAACTCAGAGGGTAAATTTTACCTCCTGTGCATGTAGAGGAAGGCTACATACACTTGCACAAATACCTGTGAGACAGCTGGAAATTCTTAGCAAATCTCTTTCCTTCCCATAACTCATTCTCTTTTTCCACCTGCCTGCTCTCTGAACACCTCTGATACATCACTACGTTGCTCATCCTTCCACCTGCGCTGCCTCTGCCCATGCTCTCTCCCCTCTGTGCAGCGCACGGCGGTGCCACTCACCCTTGGCACGGCGGGACCCCGCACCGTGACACCATGCTGCTGATTTCAGATTGCACCACGGCAGCATTTGGCCCCTGCACAGGGGCAGGACAGGGCAGTGGGCAGGGAGCATCCCTGCCCTCCTGCAGACCTGAGGTTTGCCCTGGCTGATGGCTGAGCCTGGAGCGTGCTGGGGTGTGTGTGCCAGGAGCTCAGCAAAGCCTCTCAAATTGGTACCCATGGAGCTGGGCGATTTGGATGCTATCTGTTTTCAGATACCTGCAGCCTTGTGGGTCCCACCATCCTAATCTATGGCATTACACAAGGCAGCCAGGAGGCTTTCAGTGAGGCACCTGCGGTATTTTGGGATAAAAGGCTGGCTGTGGGTAGGAGCAGCTGGGATCCCAGGCACTGGCTGTGTGGGAATATGGAGTAGGTCCACGGCAGTGAATGGCTTTTGGTAGAAATAATCCAGCATACTTTTTCCTAGGGTTTAAAATTCACAGAATCAATCCACTGGGCAAAGAATCAAACATAAGGAGAAATAACAAGGCTTTGTCAGTGATAAAATTAATTTAAAAGCGGTTTGGGAGGCTCTGCCACCACTTGGGAAGCTGTATGAGACAGAAGCCCAGATGTCGTGGCTGGACTTTGAGCCTCCTCAAAAATCCACCTCTCCTCGGGGTAGAAGCAGAAAACACTGAGTCTGCCCTGGCAGATTTTTAATGTTATTCCCTGTGATCTAGCATTCATTCTGCTGATTGAGTTAGTCCCCCTTTATGCTTTTAAACTACCAGCTCTGCACAAGTTTCCCTAGAGGTAAGGAAGAGAAATTGAATCTGGGCTGCACACTCATTTGAGCCATTTCCCGGACTCAACTGCTGCAGATGGGGCTGGCTCTGGGGAGGCAGATTTACAAACTGCAACAAATTAGAGTAAACGAACCTAACTCACAGTCACATCAGCACCAGAAGGGCATGGCAAAATGCAAGGGAAGATTTAACCTGAGGTTTCAGACCAGACAGAGAAAGAAAAGGGTCTCTGCAAACAGAAGAGGACAATCAGAAATGTTGTTTCACTCTCCATCCTTTCTCCCAAAGTGAACACTTGGATTCCCGTCCTGCCCGTAGCCTGGGAGGTGACTGCAGAGAGGAGCTCTGCTCAGTGCAGGTTTCCGGAGCTGGAGACTTTCTTCTGACAAGGAAGGATAACTGGAGCAAAAAACCAGTCTTGTGTGAAATGCTCCCTCCTCAGCTGCTCACTGGGATGGTTGTGATGAAGGGACAGAGCTGTGCGTGCAACTCACAGCTTTTCCTATTGCATTTCCCATGCGCTCCTTGGGGAGTGATTCACTGGGAAAATGCAGAGGGGAATGGTGGGGTGGAGGACCATTCCCTGCTGACTAATGCCAGTTTTTGCCAGGGAAATTTCAAAAAAAGCCGCAAAATTCAGTTTATTCCTGGGTGAGATTAATCACTTCCCAGCTTCTATGCAGCAGCTATTACTGCCTAAATGTAAATAAGAACTCATCTGTGTGCACATAAAAGAAAATAAACCTGGCTACAGGATGTTGCCCTGTTCACACATTTGTTTTTGCACAGCTACAGCTAGGCTGCTGTATGTCTTTATGGCCACCTTAAGTTATAAACATACCAGTCCTCAGATACTTAATGCTTGTGAAGTCCTTACTCAGGAAAAAAAAACCCTCACTTTGTGGGAATCAGATCCCAGTCACAATATGCATAGAGCTGGGTAACTGGTGACGACAGACCAAGAGCTATGGGCCAAGTACTTTTCTTGGTTTGACCTGCTTTGATCCCACTGACATCAACGGATGCTTCTAGATTTCCACTGAGATAACTGGTCTGCAGCTGACACAACCGAGAACAATATGGGACATAATACAATAGTGGGAGGTTGTTTTCCTTACAGAGGTCTGTAGAACAGGGGCTGCTCCAAAGTCAAAACTTGAATGTAAAGTTTACAAACAGCTTTATGAAAAGCCTCAGCAGAAGAGTTTGTCCTAAACCAGGAAAAGCCATTCCTCCTTTTTTCAGAAGCACCAACAATTCCTGTTGCTTTAGCAAGTGCTTCCAGTTCTGTGCAATACCCCCGCAGAAGCCAGCGAGAGCCCATTGTACACAGCAGGTATGGGGTCAGCCATGGCTTGTAGTAGTTGAAAAGTTTTGCATCTGTATGTGTGTCACTCTTCTGTTTGTCTCCCCATTCATCTCTCTCTGTCTGCCACTTCGGCATCTCTGGCCCCAATCTGGGGAAGCGCTCACATGCTTGGGCATTTCCCATTTACTGTGATGGGCTGCAAGCACTCCTTTCTCAAGAGAGGGTTCCTGATGTGGGACCTTGGTGCTGATTTCCTATTAATTTTCCTCTGTTAATCATTCCTTCTTCATGCCTCCAGAACCAGAGCAAAGTTGAGCCCCCTCACCCCAGACCCAGACACCCTCACACCCTCCCAGCTCACCTACCATGCAGGGGACCGGCATGCAGCCCAGCCCACACCTCCAGCCCTCAATCCACCAGGGATGCTCTCAGGGTGATGTCGGATCTGGTGCCGCTGCCTGGGCGGGCACGATGTGCTTGGCAGGTCGGCAGGATGGGCTCTAGGAAATGGGGAGGGGGGTGAAAATCTCACCTTTGCAGCCAGCCCAGTGCTCAGCCTGAGACCTGCTCCGGGCCAGCACTCACCATGCCTTGTAGCTCACACTGCTGGTAAAACCAGTGGGAGACAAGGAGATTTTGACATTGTAAAATCTAAGAGGGAGGTTGGGCAGAAACATTTCTTTCTTGGCCTGGAGACAAGCATTAATATTAGATGTCGTGGGAGTACATTTCTAGTGTTCAAGGGAGAAAGCTTTGGAGGAAACATGTAAAACACTGGTCCAGGGAGGACTTCAAATTCAGACAGAGTTGCAGTCAGGAGCCAAAATCCCTTACTGCCTTTGTCGGAAGCTCATCGCACCGATACTGAGCCAACAGATCTGATCTTCCCCCTCTCTGAACTGGCATAACTCCTCTGCTTTCAAGGGAACTTTGCCAGGCAGTGTCCTGGGGGATTTCCTCCCAGCATAATGAATATTAGCATATAAGACACTGAACCCTCCCTAAGAACAGAGGATTAAATGCTCTTTTAATGGGCTATATGCAGTTCTTAAGCAGCTAACATAGGCACTTGCCTGAGCAAAGATTTGACCCACTAAACAGAACAGAAAAGCAAACATTTTGCAATTAAAATACTTGCAGAATTTTAAAATGCTGCAGTGCACTTAAGGAATAATTGTGTAATGGCTGAGAAGGCTTTAACGTAGACCTTGAAAGGTGGCGTGCTCAGTCCTGTGCTGGGTCATATTGTCACACAAGGGGCTGAAGGATGAGCACCATGAGGAATGTTGGGTGTCAACGAATTAATCCCCTTTCTCACCATTAGATTTACACCTGGGATCCCAGGGGCTCGTGCAAAGGTTGCCTGGGCAGTTAGGGGTCTTTGTCCTTAAATAGCATATGTGTGTGTGTACTGAAAACGGTAAAATATAGTGTCGGGGTACAGGGGGGGTGATCACAAATCAGTGTAGGGGAACTTGGATACACCCAGGAAAGTGTCAGCCAGGAATGGGGCACTGCGTTGTTCTCTTGCGCTCTTGGAAAATCCCAGCCTTGGGTATTAGGGAAGGGGATAGCTGGAGGGGATAGCTGAGTGGTCAGCAAAGCCCTGGAGCTACGTTAGGTGGAACCAGGGCTTCTGCTCTGCTCAGCCTTTGCTCATACCCCTGCTGAACCCCAAAGGGTGCGAAGGCACTGTGTGTCTGCCTGGCCTTTCCCATGGGTGTCACACCAAGGTGACCTGCACCACAAGTTTGTGTGAGCAAAGAGAGGATCAGGACCCATAGGATGCTCCTAAAACACCCACTGTGCAGCCTGCACTGCACAGCAGGGAAGGCATGGGCTTCTCCGTGCCCTACCACCGCTATCACAGTGTCCGTGCCTCTCCGGCACACCAGCGAGCCTTTGCGGTGTGAGCTCTGTGCCAATGCCAGACACAGGTACTCTGTGGCCACGATCCTACTTTCATCCACCACCCCACTCTGCAAGGACCTTTGGGAGCATCCAGAGAACCCCACACCAGGTCCACCGTGGGCAAGGGCTGGGTCACTGATCTCTGCCCGTATGACAAGGGGAGTGTAACAGCAGGCTTTTTCTGTTCTAACAGTAAGAAATCAAGATGCTCCTTAAGAAAAGGATCCCTGCCCAGGGCAAGTGATGGAGCACCGCGGATAAGGTGAGTGTCTTGGAAGCAAAATTAAATCTTGTGCTTTCAGTATGGTCAGATGGAGAAGCTTTCCATTGGCTTCCAAAACGATTTTGCAATTATTAGACAAGTTGGGTATCAGGCTCTGATCATCTCTCCCATACACCAGAAAAAACAGTAACACTCTCTGCATAATGAGATAATTGCCGTCCCTTCAAGACTCTTGGGAAAAGTTGCCTGTGCTTCATGCTTATGAGATTAAGTGAGCTGAAACCATTCCCCAGAGGTAGGCTGGATCCAGACAGTGAGCAAACATGTTTGTGCCTTGTGAGATGCTGTGTAACATGGAGCTGCACTTCCACCAGCATCATCAAGCATCTCCCTTGCTGCTGGGAGGGATCCTGTCTCCCATGAGCTCTGTTC
>JAVJGJ010000062.1:6409718-6432943 GCA_035590215.1 Microhierax caerulescens | reverse complement strand
GTCCCCGTATCCCCGCAGCTCGCTCCTCCGTCCCCGTATCCCCGCAGCTCGCTCCTCCGTCCCCGTATCCCCGCAGCCTGCTCCTCCGTCCCCGTGTCCCCGCAGCCCGCTCCGTGGTACCCGTGTCCCTGCATCCCTGCTCCGCGGTGCCTGCATCCCCGCAGCCCGCTCTGCCGTGTCCCCCTCCCTGCGCCCTGCTCCATCGCACCCCCATCCCTGTGCCTGTGCCCCGCGGTGCCTGCATCCCAGCCTGTGCAGGGGACAGCTGGGGGTGTTGGTAAGGGAAAATCCATCTCCCCGCTGCTTTTGCTGGCCCTCTCCCGGAGGGTTTGGCTGTAAGGGCACAGACTGGATCCAGTGCACAGCTGGGAATAGCAGTTTCACCTGCAGAACCAGGCCAGGCTGTTGCTGTTGTGTTCCCGTGAGGATAATTGCATCCTCTTGAGGGACTGGATTCATTGCAACCCTTGGCAGACAGACCCCGATTCCTGCTGCTGCCGTCAGCTGGAGTTTTAGCCTTGGTTTGATGGGAAGAGCCGGACAAAACACTGTTCGCTCACACGGTGGGTTGTATTTTCCCGTTGGTTGCTGTGGCCAGTTATGCAAGAGCAGATTTAGGAGCTATGGGAACGTTACTGGCTGGCGGGAGAGGGACCCCCAGATTACAGGAGCACAGGGCCAGCCAAGGAGACTTTGCTGCCCCCCTGAAACAGCACAAGCTCAGAGGCAACCACATAGTTTCACTTGCCAGACCATGGGGCTTCACCTCTTCATTTCAGGGACTAGAAAGTCAGTGACAAAAAACTCTGGGTTTGTTTTCTTAAGCATGAAAAGATTTTCCTTAAGTTATGGGCTTTAAGAGTATTAGAATAGGTAGTGGTAAGAGGTTGGAGGATCTTCTGTGGCTTTAAAGAGGCTGATTTTCATAAACTCATGAAAAAGACAAGTATAGACTACCATATTTTCCACTTTTGAAACTTTTTCTGGTATGAAGCAACCATAATTTTAAGACCCAGAGGGACACTGTGACCACTTGAGGTAGGGCAATGCTGCTCCATTTCAAAGCAAAAAACCAAACTGTGTATATTTTAGG
This sequence comes from Microhierax caerulescens, assembly GCA_035590215.1. NCBI lineage: Eukaryota > Metazoa > Chordata > Aves > Falconiformes > Falconidae > Microhierax > Microhierax caerulescens. Next base: position 6,431,850 of record JAVJGJ010000062.1, on the reverse strand, counting down.
CTTGTGCCCTGTGTTTCTTGCCTTCCCCACAGGGAAAGCTCCCACAGCAGTCACGGGAATCCTGTGGGAGGATGGAGATGGTTGGCAAAGTTTGACTTAGAGACTTCTGGAGAAGCACCACTAGTCTGGGCATCTGTGATTGTAAGGGAAATATGTGTCCCAGTATAGCCCTGGGAAAAGCTGGCTGGCTGAGCAGTGGGGACTTAGCACGTCTCTGCACACTAATGTCGCTGGGATGTCTCCAGGAGGACTGGGGAGAAAGCAAGTTTCTTCACTATATTTTTAAACCCTTCCTGCAGGACGACCAGGATTCCATTTCCTGATGGTGGAGATACCATATATTAATCATTAGAAGATGAAATTTCTTGTTACATTGGGAGGAGAATGGAGGACTACAGGCTTTTATCACCAAAATCATGCTTATACCCTCAAAGCTGGGCTTGTATGGAGGTGAAGATGGGTCTGGGCACCTGCAGTTCCCAGCTGGGCTGCAGCTGCATGGAAATAGCTGGTACCATGGTAGGAGCAGGGTGGCCGTGTTGCAACCTGGAGCCAGGCCCTCAGCTTCTGCTAAATTCAGGGACTGAGTGAGGTCCTGATTGCATTTTATATCAATACAATCGATTTGCTGTGACAAAAATCCTCCCTATTGCTCAGCCAGGCAGAGCCACGTGCCCTGCTCATGGACTGAGATGAGTCCCAGGCTGGGTGAGGAGGGGAAGGGGCTGCTCAGCCATCCATCCGCCTTGCTCAGCGCTATCGCTGCGTGGAAGTAAGCACAAGATGTTTGATATTAAGGGGCAGGAAGGCAGCGGGCTGGTTTCTCTCCAGATGTGGGTCTTCACCTCTGCGTGCCTTGGGTTTCTTCACCTTCACAAAGGAAAAGATGGTACGGAGTGCCTTGGAGAAGGGCTCTGAGACCTGCAGGGTCTGCAGATTTGGAATGGTTATCCGTAACAACTTGACTTGGCATTAGGAATTGTCCCAAAGGAGCTTGAGGATGAGCCTGCAACTCTCCAGCCCAAACCCACCGCATATCACCTGGGGATTTTAGAAAGTTTATTTGCAGCTCACCATATTTGCAATTTCTGAAGGATATTTCTTGTGTTGCCTCCCTGTAAAGCACTCCTTTTTCAAGGTTTAATTAGAAAAACTGAGTCTTTCTTTAATTGGCATATATTTAAGGTGGCTTTCTTTATTTCTTCCTCCTTTAACTGCTGCCATCCGGAGGCCAACTGGTTTGTTTAAATTAGATACTGTTCAAATTAGATACTGTTATTGACCATCTTCAGCCTTGTTTCATATTTTTCCTTTGCTAGAAAATCAAAGCCTCTTTATTTGCAAGTCAGTACTGACTCTGAAGACGGTGCATATGGCCCTTACAGCACTTTTCTCTGGCAAGAACTTGTATTTTAAAGAGAAGAAGATCAGATTTCAGTGTGTTATGTGGTGGGGAAACGCAGCTTTACAGTGCTGTATGGATTAAGAAATTAAGGGCCATTGTTTTGCCCTTGCTGCCTGGAATTGGCAGTGTATTTCATGCGGCACATGTCCCTTCCCTGCCCCTCGAGAAGTGACTGTGTGGCACCCAGCATCTCTTGTGTGCTGGGTCAGGCATCCCCCCGGGGTAAATCACTGTTGAACTGAGCGGGGCAAAGCAGGTTTGTGCCTGGAGGAGCACCTGCCTTGCCAGGGGTTCACGGGAACACCTTGGCAATGGCGGTGTCCCCGCTTCCCCTGGGCTTTGGCATGTCACACCGCTCTGTTGCCAACAAGTGTGCTCCTGCCCCAGCCCCTTGTGCTGCCCTCGGAGGGCCTGTGCCGACCCAGCACTGTCCCTCTGATCCCGGCAGCGGGGGCTGACCCCGACCCCACGGCTCTGTCAGATGTCACCGGCTGGGACCAACACTGTGATTTCACCCCGCTTTTCTCTCGGTTGCAGGGTTCCCCGCTGAAGGGTGAGACATGCGGTAGGAGCCAGCGCATCCCACCAAAGAACGAGACCTGGTCGTGCCGCGCAGCCCTGGGTGCCGCGGGACGGACAGGACATGCACCGCATCAGTACCCCAATCTCGGGACTCCTCTTCATCCTCAGTGTGACCAGCACGGATGGCTTTGCCCGGGCAGGGTAAGCCCCTATTTAGTCTGCATCCCTCAGGTGTGCACATCTGCACATCACGGCGAGGTGCAGTGTGATAAGAGCCCTTGTTCAGACAGCCGGGTTTCACGTGCACAGGCAGCTCACCGGGCTGGCAGGGAGGTGGGAAAAGGCTCTGCCGAGTCCTCTCGGGGCAGCCAGGGCTCAACAGCCCTTTGCTGGTTGTTTGCTCTGTCAGTGAAACAAAAAAACCTCTCAGAGAAAATGCCCTGGCTCTGTTTAGCTCCGTGCAGGGGACACAAAGACACTCTGAGCTTTTTATGTGGGAGAGTCAAAATCTAATCAGGCCCTGAGCTGTTCATGAATTATTATTGTGTCTTTCAAGCATATCCTTGCACAAAAAATATGTGTGCAATGTTGCCATCACACCAATCAAGCCTTGCAAACAAGCCATCAAAGGAGGATGCTGCCTCCCAGCTCTGAGGGGATGCACTGTCCAGGAGACGCAGGGGTGGAAAGCCCTGGCGGTTGTTGCCTGCTGTGCCCCATGTTCCCTGGGATGCTGTGGCAGCTGCGGTCCATGGTCCCACAAGCCCAGGAGCGGCAGCTCCTGTGATTCCCTTTCCAGGAAATGGGTCTAACAAGGTGCCCTGGATCCCAGCACATCCTGGGCAGGCACCACTCAGCTCCCACTGGGTCAGAGCAAGCCCAGAGCTCAGTGTCCCAGTTTCTTGCACAGCCAAAAGGAGCTTGAGCTCAGCACCCACCCCCCAGATACAGCTCACATTTTCTGCAGTTTGTTTTTACATTGAAATACTCTCCTCTAGCATGAAACCTTTTGCATTCTGGTCATGACTAAAACCACAGGCTGAATTCCTTGCTCGCACGCACAGGCTGCAGCTATAGCTTTAGTCTAAATGTCGCAAAGCAAACAATTGCCATTTAAAAATTGCATCGTCTATAGCATTAATCAGTGAGGCTGAGAGGAGTTTTCTGAAGTTAATGGAAGCCATCTGATGTCCATGCTAATTCCCAGGCTTTTTATTCTAGTTTCTAATTGGGCTGGGAGGCTGAGACGAGTAGATGAGTTTCTCAGTGGGGCTGACCTGCTTGGGCTGGAAAATGTTGAAAAAAAGAGTTTTTTACCAAGACCACTTTGGCTGTTAACCTTGGGAAAGTTTTTGACTGGATCACAGTTATCTTAGGAAGACTGGAGGGTGACTTTCATCTGGCCTTTACTGTTTTGTGATGAGCCTGACCCTTCCTGTGAAATCATTAATTTCTTGGTGACCACAGGGGCATCCGTTTCAGGAGTGCAAAAGTCTCAGAAAGGAAAAATCCACCCAGAAAGTGAGTCATTCTAGGGGAAGGGAGGTGATGAATGGAAGGAGAACTGCTGTGAGTAAATTCCCCCTAAGTCTGGGCCCCGACTGCTCCCCTGGGATGGAGGGACTGTGTCGGGTGAGTGTACGAGGAGGCATCAGCGCCTTCGTGCAGGGGCTGGGGAGGAAGAGGCCATGCAGCCTGCAGTGCTCAAGCTTTGTGTTGCTGCCCTGAAACAGCATGAAGTAGCCTCCTGGGTCACTTGGGCAATTAGTTGTTGCCGTTTAAATTAAATGTTGCCTTTATAGAGAGGGACTGTCAAGCTATGGTCCTGGGCTGGTACAAATCAGTGGAGCGCCTTTGCCCCAGGGAGAAGCAGTGGGCTGGTTTTTAGCTGGTGTCTGATCTGCTCCCCTCTGCTCAGCCGCAGAGTCTGTGCTGCGACACCACAGAGCCAGGCAGCCGCCTACACCGAGTCCCACGTCCAGCCCGTGTACCAGCCCTACCTCACCACCTGCCAGGGCCACCGCCTCTGCAGCACCTACAGGTGAGGGCAGCTGCCTGCACCACGGACCTGCTCCCTCAGAGGGAGCTGGATCTGTCCCAACGACCCGTGGGGGCTGTGGAAGGAGGAGTCCTGCCTTGATCCATGGGGAAGAGGCTCCTGCGCTTGGGCAGGGGGTGTCAGCGCAGCGGGTCTGACCCACAACAGGATGGGGGGCTGGGGTGCAGATGCTCAGTCAGCCGGCTCAGCTCCATCCTTGCATTGCAGGACCATCTACAGGGTTGCCTACCGGCAGGCGTTCAGGCAGCTGCCCCAGCCTGTGGCCTCATGCTGCCCCGGCTGGAGCAGGGCTAACAGCCACACGCTCAGCTGCAACAGAGGTAAGAGGCTGCTGTGCCACCCCGGTGCCAGTGCTCGCCCTTCCCCAGGCCGGTGGGCCGGGTAGCTCATGTCCCTGGATGAGGCCCCGGCAGCCAGCTCTCTCATTTACCAGCACTTTGCCTGTCAGGCAGATTCTCCCTGTAGGAAAGCATTTAAATTTTTGGCGTCACAACCAAATGCGGTTCAATTTGTGATTAATTCCCAGCCTTTCTCTGCTGCCTCGCAGGCCTTTTTCCTTTGGGATCGCTTATTAACTTTATAGTTACCAGAGGATAAATAAAATGAGTAAGTCCTTGCTGTATAAATCAGTGGTAATGGAAGAGAAATGCTTTCAGGAGGTAATTGTGATGTACAACACAAAACAAATGCAAAACACATCAGCAGCTAGTCCATCCCCAGATGAGCTCAGAGCACAGCACCAGAGGCTTCACAGGGCCCGCTGCTGCCTGTCAGCCCCCCTCCCTGTGCTGGCCACAGGCATCTCAGCCTCCTCCCAGGCTGCAAAACCAAGGTCCTGGTCATCCCACCCATCCTGTGACCTGTGCAGCCCAGCCAAGTCAACCCCTCCACCGCTGCAGGGCTGGGGCAGAGCATCCTGCCCACAGGCTGGTGCTGGGGTGTGTTTTGGGGTGTCTGTGCTTGCTGTGTGTGTACACGCATCCAAGGTGGCAGGGAGGGAGCTCGGGACCCCCGGAGCTGCCCGGTGACACTGTTCTTGTGTTTTGTCTTGCAGCTCTCTGCTGGGTGCCATGCCAGAACGGCGGGAGCTGCACCTTCCCCGGCAGATGTGCCTGCCCGCCCGGCTGGACAGGGCAAGCCTGCCAGACAGGTACTGGCCATGCTGCTCCCCTCTGGGCTCCCTGCATCAGGCCTGCCCCACTGCTACTGGGAGAGCTCCTCCGAGAGCCACAGGGCTGCCATGGGGCTCTGGAGGTCCTCTGCCCACGGACCAGTCCCTTGGGGGGGGACAGGGACCAGCACCATGGCTCCTCACCAAGCCTTGGCACATGCCTGGTGCTACTTAGACCACAGAGGGGAACCAGTGTGTTACCCCTCCGCACGCACACGTGCACACCTACACGTTTTGCTCCAGGGCAGTGATGCCTGATGGTCTGGGCAGGAAAGGACGGGAAGCTCAGGTCCCAGGGGAGCTCTGACCTCCCCGTGGCTGCCTCAGTGCTCCCAACCCTCGTGTGCAGCCCTGGCATCCACATTGCCTCTCTGCTGCTGCTCTGTGCTGGGTCAGCGTGAGCAGAGGCTGCACGCCACCGCGACTGTGCAGCCAGCAAAAGCCTTTCTGCAGAAGCAGCCGTCACACTCGTGGAGTGGGCCTGAGACCGCGTATTTGTAATCACCCATCTCCCCGGCTTTGTAAACTCTTGCTGTAAACTAAGATGCCCATTTACTGCAGAGACTAAATCTGTAAACTGGAAATATCCAGGGGTGGAGGAGAAGCCTGGTGATCTCCAGGCACCGAGCTCCTCTCCAGCGTGAAAGCAGCCTGATGCTCTTCACCAGAGCACAGGGAAATCAGGCAGCATGGTCCAAACCCCTGCCACAGCATTTCCCGGCTTTCCACCCTCCAGTAAGGCAGGGGAGAAGTGTGTGGCATTGACCCATGCTGGGCCAGGCAGGGCTGAGCACATCGCTGACAGCTCCGGCTCCAGCGCAGGGGGGAAAGGATTTTCCCACTGCTTAAAACAGATTCACCCGGGCGTGGGAAGCGGTTCAGCTCATTTTGCTTTGTGGGAACAGCTTTAATAACTCCCCCGTGTGAGGAGAGGTTACTGGGTTTTGTACACACTTGAAAGGCTGATAGCTCCTCGCCACAGCTGGCTGGAACCAAAACCCCGGCCATAAATCCAGGATGAGAGCCAAGCGCCGCCTGCGCCCGCTTGGCCAGAGCCGGGACATTTCTGACCACAGCTTTTGTTTCTGGATCTTTTGTGGAGGGGAGCGGGCGGAGGGAAGGAGGCCAGACCCCCCTTGGGGTTAGCCCAGGTTTACTCCAGCCGGCTGCTAAAGCACTGGCAGGTCTTTTACTCACACCCTGCAGTGCTGACAGCACCCAGACCTGTGCCCAGCACAAATGCCAGTTGTTTGGGGCACATGGCTTTAGGCACTTGTCGGGGTCCCGTTGCATCCTTACTGTGCCTAAGCCCGTGCGCGCCCCTCGCCCCTGGTAAGCGCCTCCCCACCACCTCTGCCCTCGCTGAGCTGTAGCTGTGGTTTCAGACATGGACGAGTGTGCCAGCCAGAGCCACGGGTGCGGCCAGCTCTGCGTCAACACGGCTGGGAGCTACCGCTGTGCCTGCGGGGATGGCTTCAGCCTCGCTGCCGACAACAAGGCGTGCCAGCCCCTGGTGCCAGTGCCCGAGCCCGAAACCTTCAGCCAAGCAGGTAACCTGTCCCTCTGTTTCAGCCCCTGGCTGCTCGGGGCCCTCAGTGGAAGCTGGGATTAACACTCAGCATCGCAGGGTGGCTGGAGCAGGAGTGGCAAGAGACAGGAGAGGGGGTGACAGCCAGAACCCCTCAGCTTTATTCTCAGTGACCCAGGAGTCCCTCTACCACCCAAACAACCTCTCCTGTGCACAAATCCGGCCACTGGTCTGTCTGCAAGGGTGACACAGCCTGGCTGTGGCTTGCGGTGTCTGGGACATGGCTGTTCTCTCCATCATCATCATCATCCTTCCTGCAGGGCAAGTCCGGAGCCATGAGGAGCGGCGGGCGCCGCTGGTGATGGCCCATTATTACTTTTGGTACGCGCTGTGACACTTCAAACTCGTACCGTGAGTAATAATGCGCTGTGGCCAGCACAGGCATCATGCAGTAAACGCCTGGGAGACCAGGGCACCGTCTGCACGTGCCCCACAAGCCACCTGCCTTTATCCCCTGTCCAGGGCCCTCAGCACGGACGATCCTTTGTGCAGACCCTGGGACAGGGCAGACCCGGATACCCACTAATCTGACAACATGGGCATGAAAGGCCAGGCTTCATCAGATGTCTTATGCTTTAAGCATCACCCCACTGCCTGAAAAATTCCCCACTTCGTTGCAGGTACTCCAGCAGCAAGGAGAGGCTTGTGCACGTTAGCAGCAGGACTAAATGCCAGTGCTTGCAGCAGGCATTGGATCCAATTGATGCTTTAGGGGCTGGTCCTGGCGGGACAGACCTGGGGGGCTCACTAGGAGGGGAGCAGAAAGCAGAGCTTGGCCTGAGCCCTGCAGCAATGTCTCTCCCCAGCACCTTCCGCTTCACCTCAGGCAATGGGCTTTTACTGACTGACCTTCTCTTGGTCACTTTTTCAGGTCCCCCCAGTGAAATGAAGGAAGAAATGGAAGACCTGAAGAGCAGAGTGGAAGCGCTGGAGCAGGTGAGCTTTCAGCACACACCTCGGCCGTGCCCTGTCCTGCCTCCCCTGCCCTGTTGCAGCACGAGACCGCTCTCAGCCAGCTCCCACCCGGGGCTGTTTGCAGCCAGGGTTTCCCTCCACCCCGGTTCTAGGTTCTATTTTTAACGTTGTGCTGGCCTCAGGCCCCAGCGATCCCAGCTGTGCTCCACGCTCTGGCAGCGCCCATGCAGCAGCTCTTCCAGCCCAGTGGCCCTTTGAACACAACCAAAGCCCCACGAGCCGCTCGGCGTGCCGCCCCGGTGGGGTGCACCCCGGCACCAGTGTGCTGCATCCCGCTGGGTGGTCCTCCTGGCTGGGGAGGACACGCTCACAGCTCCCCTTCTCCCTGCAGAAGCTGCAGTTGGTGCTGGCCCCCTTCCACAACCTCATGCCATCTGCGCCGGAGGACGTCGGCGCAGACCCCATCAGCCGGCTGTCCCACTCCCTCCAACAACTGGACAGAATTGACTCCCTGAGTGAGCAGATCTCTTTCCTTGAGGAGCGGCTGGAAACATGTAAGTGCCTGGTAAAAGCAGGGGTGAAGCATGTCACTCCTCCCACAGCAGCCACGGTGAGCAGATGTGGGCCAGCGAGATCAGTAACACATATGCCATTATTAATCTATATCTCCCTCAAGCTCAGCAGCCTGTAATTAATAAAAGATGAACACAAACAGCCCATTAGCTTAATTTCAAAGCTGTTTCTATGGCTGCACCATCTGACTGCCTGCCCTTGTAGCAGCCAAAAATCCTAAGACTGGCACATGGAAATGTGGCTCTGGGGCAGAGGCAGCCCACTCTGAGCAGTGGGTCACGTCTCGTAGTCAGCACGCTCGCTGGCTGCGTTCCCTTCCTGTACCGTTAACACTTAGTCCTTCGAAAAGGAACTCCAGCTCTTAGGAAATTAACTGTCCAAAAAGTCAATCAGGAAAGTTTAGGGAGCATGCAGAAGTTGGCAGATTTATGAGCCTGGGAAATTTTAGGCATTTCTTTTTGAAGCCTACAGACCAGTCCTTTGCCAAGCAGTGGACCAGAGAGGGTCTCGCAAGTAGGAGACTGGAGAAGAGAGGCTGGTGAGAGCTGTCATGTGTGAAATGGCTGAAGGGGGGGGGTCCTGCCGGCCGTGCTCCCCATGGCACCGCAGAGCAGGACAGGGCAGCATCCCCTCAGGTCCCTGAGGTGTGTGCAGAGCCCTCTGGAGCACTGCAGCTTGACTCAAAAGCAGAGCACAAACCATTAAAAGCTTTATTTTGTTAGGCAGCTCTTTGTAGCTCATTTTCCCATTAATTCCAGCCAAACACACCCAGAAACTAGGCATGGCTGCGCCAGCTCAGGAGCTGATGTGCAGCAGCAGCAGCCTGGTGCTCAGGGCAGAGGGGTGGAAAGTCTAAGGGGAAACTGTGTCAGGGCATATCCAGTCCCAGTTCACTGCCTGCGGTAATGGCTTAGATATAAAAGACTTCAAAGAACTTGTTTGAAGACTAAATAGCTGCAAATAGACACTTAAAAAACATTGCAGAAAGGGGTAATCATCAGAACCACCGAGTGTTCCAGCAGACAGAGTTTCCTAGTAGTGCCCTGTACATATTATTAGTGACAGCACCAAGGAATGTGAGCAGTATCACAAGGTAACATGGATTTATTCCAAGGGATGACTCCTAAGTCCTGAAATTAACTTCTGCCAAGCCTGTTCTGGCAAGCAAAACTTGTTTTTGTCCCTGTTAGGGTCTTGAAAGTCCCTGGAGGACATGAGACTGTCCTTTCGTACTCCAGCAAGCACTGGGGCTTGCAGGGCATCCCACAGAGAGTGAAGCAGCCATCCATTTTCTGTGCCTTGTGAAGCATGTCACCAATGAATGCTGAGATACAACTGCACTCTCCAATTATTGGCCCAGTGGGGATGTGTGTAAGGACTGAAAAACTTTTTCTTTAAACCACCGGTGAAGGCACAAGTCAGATCTCTTCAAGCCATGAATGTTTTAGACCCTCTGAACTACCCGCAGTTCAGCACAGACTGGCAATGCTTGGCTGTGACACAGCCAGTCAGCAGCATGACAGGCTCACAACTGCATGTGGCTGTGCCACAGTTGCCCTGTGTGGTTCCTTCCCCAGCCCACAGAGCCCCCCGGGCACTGGGGACTGTGGGGACCAGCAGCACCTGCTTTCAATTACTGTCGCACAGAGCTGTGTCTGCAGTGGGGACAGGCTGGTCCCAGCCTTCCGTCCTGGGACAGCCAGTGTTATTGTCCCCCGTGCCTTGGGACGCTTTGCTCAGACCTTCCCAGGCCCAGGCGAGGACTGCGGCAGGCCAGGGAGGCGAGAGTGACGCTCCCAGATGTGGCAGGACAGAGCCAGCCTAGGGCTGTTTGGCAGGGGGAAAGCAGCAAGTGTGGGTGACATTCAGAGGGGCTGAGGTCAACCTCGTCCTTCTTGGGGAAAGAGACAAACAAAACCCTGGCTAACAGCATCGCTGCATTGTTTGGGTGTTGGGTTTTTTTTTTCATCTTCCCAGGTTCCTGCAAGAACGAACTCTAGCAGAGCGCCCGAGGAATTGGAGCAAGCTGAGTGCATCCGCAGCTCTTATCTCACTCTCCAGCCCCAGACTGGGGACAAAGCCACATCACCTACAGGAAGGCACAGGGTAGCAGAAGGCTGGTTTCCCATCAGCATCTCCATCATTTGCTCTTCCAGCTCACCTTATCAAAGGTCATGCTGTTACTTCCAAACCGGACTCCGAGCCCTCAGCATCTCACCCCCTTCCTGCTGGAGAGGCAGAAAATAAATGCCTTACCTCATGCCGTTAGTGCCTGTCCGGCTGTGCCAGAGACTGGCTGTACGTGAAGCCGTGTGGTGCTTTGCTTTACCGGGCTTTTACTTAGCATTACCCTGGCACATGGGCTCCCAGGGAGCACAGGGCCGGCCACGCTGCCTGCCCAGCGGAGCATGGACCTGGCTGGAGAGAACAGCTGCCCCCTGCCTGCTCCCACCCAAAGAAGGTGGGGACACGTCCCACGTTTGGAGGGGTACAGCCAAAAAGGGTTTGTGGCACAAGGGACAGCCCCCAGCTGGGCATCACAGCAGGGGACAGGTGTGACTGGTCCCTGCAGAGGTGCTGTGCTGGCTGGGTACAGGGAGCGGGTGCCCATCCCTGCAGCTCCTGCTCTGCTCTCTGGAACCAGCCTCCCTCCACGAGTGCTGGAGGTGGCTGGGCCTCACCGCTGCTTAGCGTGGCCGCTGCAGCAGCTTGCTCTCAATTTACCTGTCCCTGCTTGCAGCCCTCTGCACCATCCCTGCGCCCCACAAAGCAGCAACAAGGGTGATGCTTTTACTGGGGCCTGAAGGTGTGGAGAATCTGATTTCATTTCCTTTAATAGAAAACCTTTCCCTGTGACACTCCCATCATCAGTACAGATCAGACGGGGACAACCTGTGCCACTGTTTGCCAGCAGGGTGAGGCCAAGGAGGGAGGGACAGTCCTCTGCATGCCTGGACTGGGGACAGAGGTCTGGCACTCCCAGGTGTTTACACTGGCACAAGGACCGGGTGTTGGGTTAGCTGGTCCCTCCCGGACTCACTGTCAGCCTGTGGCACACACACCTGTACCCCCCCCGCCCCCCCCCGCCAGCACTGTTTGCTCAAGCCCAAGGACACTGGTACAGCAGACACCACAGACGTGGTACAACACCTTCCTTCTTGCCTAGAGTGGAGCTGCAGGATGAACTGCATACCATGTGGGCAACGTGGTGCTGCAGGGGTTGTACCAAAATAAAACCTCCTGCCGCACACACCAAGGCTGCAGGATCGTTACTGGCTGGGAAGGTGCTTGCTCCAGCGTGGGCTCGCATCCACACACCTTCCTCTTCCCCCGTGAGAGGGCCCTGCAGGCATTTGTCCTCCTAGTTCAGGCCAAGCTGTGGCTCAGCATGAGACTGGGGTACAGGTGGGGACAGGGACCTGCCCCTCCATCACCAAACCCACCCCCTGCAAGAGCCAAGGGGTCAGCACCCTTTTCCCCTCTTGCAGCAGCCCTCCTCCCTCAGCTCCCACAGAAGACCAGGAGTCTTTAAATTAAATAACCATAGGTGTACTTTTTTTTTTTTTCTCTCTCCTTAAAAGCACATAACATTATTCTCAACCCAATTAAAAGTGAACAGCAGAGAACTGCACACAGAGGCACTGCTCCCTCCTCCCAGGCTCAGGTGTTGCAGGATTCACTCTGTGGATGTGGTTATCACCCCCAGGACCCTCCTGGGTTTAACCTCCATGACAGCCCTTTATCTGCTGCTCTTACAAAGTGCTGGTTTGGTTCCCATCCTCCCACCCCAACCCGTCCCACAGTGGGTCTGACCCCTGAGTCTGTACTGTAAGGCCCCTCCAGTAAAGCCCCTTGGCCCCCACCAGCACCAGCACAGCTCGAAGGCTCCCACCCTCGGGGACCAGTGGCTTTATGGGAACTCCCTGCCAGTCCCAGTTGAGGCTTTAACCCCAAAATGCCACATGACCACAATGCCACCAACGCAGGCAGCAAAAGCCAGATTCATTGGTTACCGAGTAGCCCCAGGTGGCTTATCCCAAAGTTATACAGCCTGCACCATGAACAGAAGAGCTAAAGCCCCCCAGAACCCCATTAGAGGTGAGGGTTACCCCCAGAACCATGGGCCTGACCCAGCCTTGCTCTCTGCAGACAGCATCAACACTTGGCCAGGTCCCAGCGAGGGATCCGGGAGCCCTGCTAGTCCATCACCTCAAAGCACAGAGAAAACCCGTTTATCTGAACAGGGAAAGGAGTTCATTTCCCCCAGAGGGAGAGCTGAAGCCTTCCATGCCCCGGTACAGCTGCAGCTCACCCACCCTGCGGCACTGCAGGAGCTTTACAAGCCTTGCAGAGCAGTTCCACCGAGATCAGCAAAGACACACGGGATAGGCACCATCTTTCGGCCAGTGCTGACCATGACAAGTGGCAAAACCAGCATGATGGAGCCCTCTGCATCTGCAGCGGGTACCGTAGACACCAGGATGGCTGCTGCAACCAGGCTGAACCACCGCCACGGCAGGCGGTTGGCAGCACAGTTTCCCCAGCACCAAGGAAGCTCTGAGCCAAGCCAGGTGCACAAGACACACAGTATCCAGAGGCGTGCCACCACACGTGAGGACAGGTTTGCCCAGGACTCTGGCAGATCTGTGCAGTTTTCAAAATCAAGCTGGTGGCTCTGAACGGTAGAAACAGGCATGGGGTTTCATTCAGAAGATGACCAAACCAGCAAGACTGGACAGCATTCACCTAAACGCTGCCCAGACCATATATGCTGGCTTGGTAAGACTGCAGCTTCCCTCTCCACTGTTGCACCCCCTCAATGACCAAGGGCACTTGTTCAGACAAGGCAATCAAGCCTGAAGAGACACCAAGACTGGCTCCACACATTCCCCTTTGTGGCCCAGCTGAGGTTATTGGCCCTAGGTGCTTCCTTCAGAAGTGAAAGACTTGGCTCAGGAGTACCTGGGCAACGCAGCGCCCCAGCACAAGATATCGCTGTGACACAAGGGCATCTCTCAAGGTGACAGGCCCTGCCCCAGAGATGGCCCCTGTGAGCTGCACAGTGCCAGATGGCAGCACTCTGGGCTGCCCAGGGAGGATGCCACACTCCCAGCACTGCCAAAGAGCCAGAATCTGGATTTTCACCTGATTCTCAGCCCTGTTTGAGCAGCAGTTATGCAGGTACAAACTACTGTCTGGTGGTTTCCATCTGGGACAGCACAGGGCCAGGCCAGCACTAGCTGAGCCTGCAGGAACACTCACATGAGGCAGAGCTCAGCCTCCAGCCAGGTTTTCACTGTCACCCCATGCCAGCTGCCTGGGCTGGGAGAACTCACCTCTCTGGTTATTGAGCCCTTTGGTAGCACAAGTTTGATGCCTGAGAAATTCAGAAAAAGGAGAAGTTTCATTGTGAGAAAATGAACCCATAAGAGAAATCCACTCAACAGGGAACCTCAGTGCTGGCTTGACACCCTGTGTGTGCCATTTCCATGGTGTTCCCAGAGTTAGAAATCACTGCTGAGGAACAGGAGTTCCTTCAGTATTTGGCAACAGACAAGTCGCTTCAGCCACCACCACGTGGTGACACCACTGAAGAAGCATCTAGGATGAGTCCTTTGCCTCACTTGGACGGCCAGACAGCCTGAAGAGGGTCTCCCTCATAGTGCGGAAGCATCTGTCAGTGAGGTCAGAGACATCATCTGATGTCAGGCCTTTGGTCTCTATTGGAGGCAGAACCTCAACCTTGATTTTGCCTAGGAACAAGAGAAGAGTCTATAAGACACCCACACACCACAGGAGTGCTGTTCTCTTCCCTCCTAGGACCCCTGCACCCTGGACAGCCCCAGCACAGCCCTCACACCCTTACAGGGCTTCAGGCACCCACCCCTGGGGCACAGGCTGGTCTCAGGGGTAAAAGATTGCTCTGTGGATTAGACCCTGCCCTCAGACAGCTGGGCCAGACAAGTATTTTCCTTGTGCCCCAAACTGACACCCCAGCCAGAACCTGCCTCTTTGCATGGCTGCGGCCTGCTGTGCCCCAACCTGGTGGCCAAGAGAGCAGGGGCAGCCCAGGGCCATGGACCCACTCAGCTTCAGGGCTGTGCCAGGCACAGCCAGCACCAGGTGCTCCCTCCATTTGCTTCTGTCCAACCCTCCTGCCCTTGGCTGGCTCCAGCCATCCAGGCAGGGAGTACAGCAAACACAGCTTCCTCCTACAAATGAATCAGTGCTCCAAGTTGACTGAAAGCCAACATTCTGCCCAGCACTTTTAGTGACAGACTTCAGAACTCTGTTATGACCTGGTTCCTTGGTTTCCCTGCAGAGAGGTCTCTGCTTTGAAGGGTCAGGAGGCAGAGCATGCTTGCTTCTTCCCCCAAGCCCCCACCACACAACTTGTGCTGTGCCAGTTGTGAGATGGAGAGGTGGTATCCAATTATTAATGGGAACATCCCTCACTGTATTTAATTACATTCTCTCCTGAGTTAACCCAACCCAGGGTCTGGCGCCAAGTGCTTTGAACTGACTCCACACATCTCCCAGAGGGAATCCTCCTGTTCACCCCAGCTCCGCTTCCCACCCACACCCTTGTGAGCCAGATCTTCACATGGTATGGCATCAACCCTGTCTCCAAGTGACTGTAAAGATGCTTGGGCTCTTCGGTACCTGATGTAAACAGATTCTTCTTTGGGTTATAAAAGGTGGTGAAGGAGGAATACACCACGGGGATCACTGGTACCTTGGGGAAGAAGATGAAAAAGAAGAGTTACTTGCACTGCAACAACTCAGGAAGGCAGGCCAGAGATAAGCAACAAACCCCATGCAGCAGAGCTGACTGGGCAAAGCTCTCAGACACACAGGGTACCACAGCCCCACAAGCAAGATGCACTTCCAAAGGCTGGGACAGTCAAGAGTCAAATGGGACCAAACCCCCTCCCCAGCAACTCAAGGCACTAGGGCCAAGTTACACTTCAATCTCAGGTCAGCACTGGCTCTCAAGGGCTCCTTGTCCCAAGCCAGGCTTCAAAACCCAGGTATTTTCTGACCTGCTAACACTGAAGGATGCCTGTTTTGACAGGCCTTGCTGTGCTGTACAAGCAGACCAGCTGGTGTGCCTTCAGCTTCTAATAAAAGGAGTCACCACTTCCAATCAATTGCTCCCAGGGAAGATTGTCAGGCAGACACACAGCCAGGAAGGCAGGCAGAGTCATTATTTCAGTGCTGATAACAGACACTATCTACAGCCGGTGACTCAGGGGGACTGTTAGCAGAGGTAGGTACCATTTCCACTGTACTTTCCTTCCAGCAGCTGCCAGCCCCTGCCTTGGTTGCATCACCCCGTCAGGAATGGGGATATATGGTACAACGCAGGCTACACCCTGGGCTTCGCCAATCAGACCCAGCAAAAGATCTGGCACCTACTCCCTTCTCCAGGATCCCTGCTACAACATCTCTTTTAGGGAAAGTGGTTTCCCCTCAGGCCTCAAGTCATCCCAGTCCTGAAAAGTAAGGCAGAGCATGCATGGGAAGGCAAGGCACCCACCTCCTCCCAGCTGCCTCTCCAGCACCTGGGAGCCAAGCAGGGTGGCCCAGCTGCCAGCAACCACCTGGGCCCACACAGCACAGCCAGGTCTTCAGCATCCCTGGCACACTGCCCCAGAACCCTGCCCAGACAAGCACTGCTGCTTCTTTGGAGCACTGACAGCTCTAGCTCTCCAAAGCCAAGGAGCAGTTTGCCTGCTCCCACTAACTGCTTGTGGATCTTGTAATTTTGGGGAAAGAATGCATTTAAGGCCCACCAAGAAGCACCAGATGGCTGTCTGGGAAGGAGCAGCTAATTCCACACAGAGCAAGCTCAGATGTTGCTCTAAAGTACTAGCATTAACATCCTGAATCAACACCATGCTATTGCAACCTGGGGGACTGAGAAATGCATCAGCAGCTTTGGGATTCCCTAGGCAAACTTAAAGCCCGCTGGGCTCCCTGCCAGAAGCAAGCTGTGTGCTGCAGCCATGCTCCCAGGAGTAGGGCACAGATACTGCACCACCATGCTGCCAGGTGCTGCAGAGCCCAAAGGTTTTGTCCAGTGTGCCAGTGCCCCATGCTCTGCCCTCCAGACGGGACACTGGGACTGCAGTAATGGGGCAGCCAGCAGAGAGGACAAAGCAGCTTTCTCCACTGTCTGCAATCACCCATCCACAGGGGTTGAGTCCCTGTCACACAGGATGGAAAAGGCTCTTTGCTCCTGCTGGGACTTATGATACCTAGCAGTGGTTTAGCTGAGCTCCTCAGCTATGACCTGGGAACATAGATCACTTGAGAGCAAATAAACTATTCCACTGCATGACCAGTCTGCAATGCAAAAGCATTCAGGGTCCCCATGTAGGGGCAAAGCACTGTTACCTGTGCCTGGACAGCAAGGTGGAATGCTCCTTTCTTGAATGGCAGCAAATCCCCAGTGCAGTTCCTCGTGCCTTCTGGGTACACCCATACCTTCACCTGCATGTGGTAAGATAAAGCTCTGCTCTAACAATCCACTTGCAGTGCTCCCTTCCTGCTGGCCAAGCCACCAGCCAGCCTTGCCAAGAGCTGCAGGTGGCTGTAACCAGGTGAGCCAGCACCAGGAGTGCCACATCCCTCCATGCCACCCCACCAAGAACCAGTCACACTCACATTGTCAGTTGCCATAGTCTTGGCCACCTCTGCCATCACCATCTTGGCACTGGTGGTGCTCTTCCTGTTGATGAAGATGACACCACCAAGGTAGATGATGAGCCCCACAGTGCCGGTGTACATCAGCTCTTTCTTGCCCACCTGGACACAGTTGTTGGGCAGGACCTCCATCAGCCCTAACGTGATGGTAGAGGGTGAGACCCAGCAGTCACCCCCCCTACCTGTACTCAGATGGGACAAGAGACACAATCTGAGGTGTGGAGGGGAGTACTAGGGACAGGCCAGTGCCTCGTTTCTCTGCTGGCTTCTACTGCCATGGACAGAGCAGAAGGAGACTCAGCGCAGCAGAATTACAGTGACAGTGTGGCTGCAGATCATAGCAATTCCCCTCAAAAGGCAGCTCACTCCTCCGTCCCAGGGTGCTCAGCAGGGGCACCCAGCACACTGACACACATGCCAGGCCAGCCAGGGCTATCAGGGAGGCAGGGAAGTAAGAGGGGGCCAAGAAGCACGTGAAGCTGAGCAGGGGTGTGATTGTTCAGTGCGAGGGGAGACCTTCCTGCAACCAGCACAGAGAGAAAGCTGGACCAGCTGGCTCGGTAGCACAGACCAGCCAGGGCGGGGGGCTGCTTGGCCGGGAGATATGAGCAGGATTTCTCTGATGGTGAGCAAGGGAACTGGCCCCTCCCTCCCACCAGCTCCTCACCCATCATGTCAAGGATGCTCTGGTGGTTGGACACAATGATAGCAGGGCCTTCCACTTCGAAGTTCTTGAGTCCCTTCACCTCAAACCTCAGGCCAAAGAAATACTTGAAGGTCTTGACCACGGTTTTGATGATTCTGCAGATGAGAAGAGCAGTCAGCAGAGGACAGGGAGGTGCCAGGGTCTGCTATATGCAGGGTGGGTGGAAGGAGACAAGAAGAACTCTGTGACAGAGAACTTTGTCTCATTTGCCCTGTGGCCCACCCAGGTGTCTGTCCTGCACAGTCCCACATGCTCAAGGTGCTTCAGTTGTATGCTAAGCCCTGTCCACTCCCAGTATGGGAATCTTACTGGAAGTCTAGGAGAAGGTGATTGTAAGTTTGAGGCTGGTACACCCAGGCTCAATGGTTCATGCTTCCTTCAGGCTGTCAGCATCAGCTCACACCCAGGCTCACTATAGGCTCTTTGGGAGAGGTAAGTCCAGCCTAGCACAGCTGCAAGAGCCCTGCAAACAGAGGGCAAGCTGGAAGCCCTCCAAAGTCCAGGAGGGAGGGATGCTGGTTTCAACACCGCATCAAGGACCACTCCTGCTGTTGCCAGTCTTACCCATTCAGTACTGTTTGTTTCAGCCTATAGTCTGAAGTATGGCTGTAGTCTGCTCCAATGCTACCAGTGACAAGCAGAGCCCCACAAGTTGTTTACACAGTTCTCCTAGGAGCTGCCGCTCCTCAGCACATAGGTATTAGCCTGAACACCCATCACCCAAGGAAGGCTCTGCCAGTTCTACTCCTTGCAATGCTGAAAGATGCGGCTTAAAAATACAGACAAACACAGGGTGCCATTACTCCACAGGAATCCAAGAAAGATGGAGAATGAAGGTGAGAAACCCTTGCCTGTACCATGCAAGGATGCAAGTAGCAAATGGGATGCTCCCCACACAGCTTGGCAGAGGCTAGGTGCCTCCGGCAAACACATCTTCCAGCAAATAACTTTTGCCTGTCAGTTCAGTTCCCCAGCAGATCTACAGGTCTGTCCACAAAGCTCCCAGATTTCTTCCTCTACCCCTGAGGGCTGGGGGCCCAGCTAGCATGCTGGAGATGCCAGCAGCTCCACTCAGCCCTGCCAATGCATGGAGCAGGCTGCCATGCCCTTGCTCCACACATCCCACCCAGGCTTGCTGGCCAAGACCCAGCCAGTCCTTGGGAGCAGGGCCCATCTGTGCCACCCCCAGACAGGTGGGAGCTGCAGATCCTCCAACTCGGCCAAAGGACACAGCTGGCAGCACACAGGGGCTATTTTGGGCAGGGGAGCAGCCATTTGCCTGCTCAGGAGGCAGAGGAGCTTGCACATGAACAAAGCTGCCAGAAGCAGCCACCACCTCTGCTCTCCCCTCCCCTAGAGCAGATTCAGGAGCTGACCTGCCCTCCCAGCAAGCACCTGGATGCCCTACCTCAGGGCCCACTTTCTCCCTGGCTGACAAGAGATGGAGCTTTCCTCTAGGTAGGAGGTGACCAAGGGACAGCATCAGCTTCTCCCCCACCACACAGTCCAGCTGGAGAGCCATGCAGCACCATCAGCCCAGGAAGCATCCCTGTCACCCAGGGTGGGAGGTGGGCACCTGGTCAGCATTTCATCCTGGCTTGGCAGCAGCTTCCAGCACCCACTCTCTGAAAGTATCTCCACCCGTTACCAGCTCTTCAACGACACATGTCTGTCAATGCAACCTACCCCAGCTTGCACCTACTCACAGTGTGTTTCATACCTCCGTGGGGTGCCCTGCCATGCAGGCCACCCAGGCATGGGCTTTGACACTGGAGTTCAGGCCAGGACAATGCCCACAGGTGACATAGCCAAGTGACACCACTGCTCAGTGTCATTCAAACTTGCTGCAAAGCTTAGAGCCACACCCAGGGAAAGGACACAGGGAAGTACACAGGCTGCAGAGCTCCTGAGCACCACGGGCCTGCACAGAGGTTATGGGAGTGCAGTTCAGGTGATGAGGGGGCAGGTGAGGAGAGACACGGTGACACAAATCAATGAGATCACAAAGGATGCTGTGCCACCAAACTGACCTACATCCCACTTCTCCTCCCTTCCGACTGCCAACCAAAAAAGAGGTCACTGCTCTGGAAGTCACACTGCTCAGTAACTGTTGGGAGAGGCTGGTTACACATTACTCAAGAGCAACCATCCAACTTCCTCCTACCAGTAAGGAGCCAGCGCTTCCTTGCACAAGATGTAGCCTGAGTCACTGAAAGAGGCAAAGGGGCAGAGCTCAGAGCAAGCAATGAACCACCAGGTGACTGGCAGCCCTGCTGAGCTGGCCATGTCACTCACAGGGTTAAGCACATAGGTCCTACTCCCCTCCAACCCTGCAAGCAGCTTCTCTGCTGGTATGAATGATCCTGACTTGGTGCCGTCAAAGCTGCAGAGAGCTGTAAATCTGGTGTGCTTACTGCCAGATACAAGGAAAGAGTAGAAAACTGAAAGGAAATGTGCCTTTTCAGTGTATCTGTGACAGCCTAAGTCCAAAAGCCAGCAGCCCCCAGCTTCATGCACACTGCTTCACAGCCTGTGGCAGAGGCCTTTTTAGGATCTGCTGATTTCAAGGATTAATGAAGCGTGCTAACCAGATTGGAAGCTCTTGCAAGAGGTTTTGCCATTAGATAAACAGCTCTATCTCTACCAGACACAGAGGGCAACCTCCTCCAAGTCACACCAGCTTGGCACTGGAGCCAGGAGCACAGCAAGGACGGGGCGTTCTGCACCAGGCAGTGACACTGTTATCACTCTGTCCACCAGCACATGCTCTGCTCCAACCCCCTTCCCCGAGCCAGAATAAGCACACTGGGATGTTGTAGTAATAAGGAACTCACTGGATCACCTCAGCCACAGACCTCCCGGGGCTGGATACATGACTAGGATCATCACCCAGTGCCAGTACGTGGAAACGATGGGCTTAAATTACAGGAAAAGGGTGGTTCTGGCCAAAATTCAGCTCTGAGTTTCAACACGAGAAGCTGTCCAGTGCAACGAGCTCTTGTTCCCAAATAGTTCCTTTAAGTTTACTGAAAATTATTTACAAAGTTTTAGGGGTGGGGAAGAAAAAAAAAAATGAGAGTGCCTCTGTAACTGACATCATAAATTCTCCCAGCTGCACAGCTGTTTGTGCATTAGAAAGCCGCTCCTGAGCAAGCGAAAGCTGGAGACGGAGCTAGGCTGGAGATCCCAGAGCAGACTGTCGCTTCCAGTGTCTGGGGCCATGGCACCAGAGCAGATCACAGACCATCAACTTGAGCAGGCAGCGCAGAGCCCACAAGGCAGGATGTCGGTGCCCTGTGCCCACTCGCTCCACCCCGAGTCCTGCCTGTGCGTGCCAGACTGTAAAGCAAAGTCCAGCTCCATCAGCTGAGACACTGCCCAACCTTTGATCCAAAAGGATGTAGGAAGACAACAGGGCTCCCCTTTCCCCCACACCCACACAACTTGGCCCAGACAATGGATGGTCAGCGCAGATAAATAGCTGCCTACAGGAGAGCAAAGCAAGGAGTCCACGTTCTCCTGTGCTGCCAGCAGAAGTGCCAGTTCTGCCCTTAAAATGTGCCTTCGCATGTAGAGGAGCTGCTGGAGAACAGCAGCTCCTCAGCCACCACCCCAGGCACCCTGTCAGAGGACACAGGCAGCCAGGCCTGACGACAAGCAGCATGGCTGCCCTGCTCCTTGCACCAGGCCCAGGGCAGCATATTAAACACCATGTGCCAGTGGGCAGCCCTGCTGGCATAGCCTCTGCTTCTGGAGGTGGGGGAAAAAAAGAAAAGAAAAAAAAAAGCTCCAAGCAAACACTGGTGTCATGGAGCTTTCCCCAAAAGCTGTGCGGCCCCTGGGGCACGGCCTGCCGCCATCCTCACACCTGCCAGGCCCCTCATCCCTCAGCAGGGCCCTCTGAGGGCAAGGGCACAGCCACGGGCCACAGCAGCCCCCAGCACCCTCCATGAGCCAAGAGGCAACCCTACTGCCACCGGGGTGGCCACCTGAGGGTCTGCTGCCACAGACCTGAGGTAAAAGAGGCCACCACCATTCCCCTCCCCCCGGCCCCTGCCACCACCGCCACCACCCCCAGGCTAGGACTGAAACCGATCCCCCCAGTTTGTGTTTCACCGGCCCGCGCCTTTGCCCTGCCACTCCACCCATGCCCGCGGGGCTGCCTGGCTCCCCGCGCCGCCTCAGGCGCCCCCCCACTCACCCACCTCATGTTCTTGACGGTGCGGCCGCCGTTGACGAGGAGGCAGGCGGGCGCCGTCAGCACCGAGGCGACGACGCACAGCAGGCAGTAGAGGCCGATGCGCAGCGCGAAGTTGACGGCGGGGCTAAGCTCCATCAGGACGTGGAGCAGCAGCAGCACCGCCGCGCCCCACAGCAGCCACCCCAGCTCCATCCCTCACCGCCCAGATATGCTTGCCTTTATTTGTCTACATTGATATTAAAAGGAATAATAGAGAAGAGACAAGAGGTAGCTTAACAACCAG
>JAVJGJ010000062.1:6396969-6409395 GCA_035590215.1 Microhierax caerulescens | reverse complement strand
GGGCCTCGCCGCCATTTTGCGGGAGTAGGCCCGGGGCTGCGGGGAGTCCCGCAGCGGTGCCCGCCTGCCCTCACGCTCCGCACGCCGGCAGGAGGACGCGGCCGGCCCGCAGGCACGTTCTCCCTGCCCGTCTCATGCCCGCAGCCGGGCTGTGCCGCCCTCCCCAGCCCCTCGTTTGCCCGACGCTCCCCCCGGCCGCCTCTCGGCCCGCGCTCAGCGCCACGCTTCCGCGACGCTCCCTGAGCCAGATCCCGCCGACGCTCTCGCGAGACCGGGCGGCTCTCGCGGGGCTCTCGCGGCTCCCGGCATGCGCTGCTCTTCCTCTTCCCCGCCGCCGCCGTCGGCGCCTTCTCCCCTGGGGGGGGGGTGGGGTGACGACGGACCCTTACGGTGTGGGGGCTTTTAGTCTGTTCATTATGCTATGTAGGGGCTTTTGGTCTCTCATGGCATGGTGAGGAGGACTTTGGGGGTCCCTTATGGTGCCATGTAGGGTCTTCAAGGCCCTCATAGTACCTTATGGGGCCTTTGGGGGTCCCTCATGGTGCCATGTAGGCTCTTCAGGTCTCCTCATGGCATGGTGTGGGGTTTTGGGTACCCTCTTGTTATTATGTGGGAGTTTTGGGTCCCCCCATGGTGCCATGTTGGGTCTTTGGGTCCTTCGTGGCATATTGTGTGGTCTTAGGGTCCATCAAAAAAATTCATAACTGACTGAGGTCAGCATGGGTCAGTAAAGAATTTTTGTGACGGATCCCCACTCCCCCCATCTCCCTGCCCCTCATCTCCCCCACGTCCTCTGCTGGTGCTTGATGCTGGTTTTCCACTGGCACAAATGTGCTGGGTGGGTTGGAGCTTTCCCCACTGGCGCTGGGGTTAGCTCAGCATCAGGCCCAACAGCTTTGGGGGTGTGAAGCTGGCAAGGGAGATGAAAGCATGTCTGCTGGAACTGACACAAACTGTTTCACTGGCCTCAGCAGGCTTTGCAACACTTTTATAGCAAAACCCCAGTCCCGCGGGTGGCAGTGACTTCACCAGGGTAAGACGTGACTCTGGCACTGCGGTCCCAAGCATCCTCTTGGCATCCACAGCTTTTCAGCTCTTGGAAAACTCAAGGAAAAGTGATTTTCCTTTTCCAAATAACCCTTGTTCCCTCGGCTCTCCCTAGACTCAACAACAGAGGTAGTGGGCTGCTCCCACATGAGCTGTCACCAAAACAGTGAGGCTCACTGCATTTTCACTGCTCCTGAGCAGCTTTAATGCTTGAAGCAGGAGACAAGCTCCTCTCTGCTGGAGAGCTCAGGGCCAGCACTCCCTACAGCTGCCAGGCAATGACATCTCAGAGCTGGTCTCATGATTCCTGCTAATGCCACAAAGAACCCTTATTGTATTAGCATCTCGACGCAGCATTAGATTAATCCCTCCAGCCTGCGTTGTACAGGCTGTTCGGAGAGCCTTGCTCCAGCACTGTGCCAGCCAGCATATGCCTGGGAAGTCACTGAGACCTTTTCAGCTGAACATATGCTGGCCCAGAGCAATTCTGCATTATCCTCGTGACTTTCGCTTTTGTTGACACGGGAAGAAAGTCACTAGTGATCTGTCACTGGGGCATCATGCGAGCCAATCCGCTCAACTCACAAATGCCGGCTGACATTAGGAAAGTGAAATGCGAATTCCAGCACGGCCACGGTGCCGATGGCAAACAGCATTAGCAGATACAGCATGGTGGGGATGGTAGTTGTATATTTGCTTTGTATGTGGGCTCCTAAAGGAGCTCAGCTGTAATTCCCTTCTCCCTACGCTCTCCAACAGATTATCTGGAGTAATGCAAATGAGACGTTTGATATTAGTTTGGAGCTCAAGGAAGGGGAGTGATTTCTGATGCCAGAGTAGAAGCCAGACATGGGCCTGCCTGCTAGCAAGCAGAGCTGTCACACTGAGTTATTTCATAAGGCAAGCGGTTATGCTGCCAGATGACGACAGCCTGTGCATTAACATTATCATAACAAACTGCCTGATGGAAGAGGGCCTGTGAGCCTCAGTGTGCTGCATAACGCAACAGGGATCACGTCATCAGCCCTGAAACACGTCTGGTTTTGGGCAGAAGCAAAGGCATCCCCCTCCTTGCCCTCCCAAGCAGCAGCAGCCAGAATGAAGCAGTTCCAAATTATTTTAAAAAAATAACCAGCTTGCTAGATTGCACAGTGTGTTTTGCATATTTAAAGTACCAACTGAATTATTTAGACACATTGCAAGTGTACCCTGCAGGTAGTCTAGCTGAGCAGGGTCCACAAACACTGGCAGAAGCAATCACCCAGCCAGTGTCGAGGAGGCAGTAAATCCTTTGTGGCAGGGGCTGCCTGTTGAGGGTGTATGTGGCACCCCGTGCCTCCCAGCACCCTCAGCAGAGACCTCAAAAATCTGCCTCAGGTAAGAGCGTTAACAGCAAAGTGTTGTAAGAAGGGTCCACACAGCGTTGCTGATGGTGGGATTCCTGTGGCTGGGCCTGTGGCAAGCCATGAAGCCAAGAGTATTACCTTTGGCCTTAATTTTCTGATGTCTTATAATAATTCGGCTGTGGTTTTTATTTTCTATTTGCCTGAATTTATTGCTTCCCTTGGAAACATGTAACCTTGCTTTTGATGACTAGCTTCTGACTGGAAAAGAAATGGAGCCAGGGAGAACATCTCCCACGCGTGTGGGGGGAAGGTGAGTGGAGAAGGGAAAAGAGGGAAGGCATTCAGCAGGGTAGGAAGGAAGGAGAGATGTGTCCATCGCCTGGAGTCACTATGCAGGGCTGAGCAGGTTGTGGAGCAGCGGGAGGTTCGAAGCCAGCCGGGTGCTCCTGGGAGGCACAGGCCGTGCTGAAGGAGGGCTGGGTCTGTTTGCAGAGCAGCATCTCAGTCCTGGCTGCCTCACTGTGCATCTGCCCTTGACTTCCTGCGGTGTCTTTGGCAACTGTACCCAGTGGCCTGCTTCTCTTCACCTCCTGCCAAGGGACATGTGATGAAAGCAGCAGCTGCGTTTGGTGACATTAAAACAGGGGGAGGAGGAAGCACCCAGCCAAGCTTCTTCGTTCTTGGCCATGTCAAGGTATGCATGTGCGTGGCTTGTGAGGCCTCCCAGGAAGGGCTGGTTGTGTGGGCAGCACAAAGCCCTGGGTTGCTCAAGCTCCTACACAGCAATCCCTGCTGCTGGGTGCTGCAAAGCAGCTTCAATTGCCAGGAACCTGACAACAGTAAGATGATCCACACATCTGATATAACTTCTTCCAGACCTCTATGTCAGTCTTTCCACCCCTCCACTGATCCATCCTCTTCCCTCTTTACCTGTCTCAACTAGCAGCTGGCTTTGAGAGACGTCTCAGAGCCTGGCGTCACTGCGTCTCACCTCTGTGTAGCTTGGGGTACATAAAACAGCTCAGCATCTTGATACAGATGTAGCCACACTGCTGTAGCTTGTTCCCATGTAGGCAGAGCTACTGATCGGTAACCTGGAGCGCCTTTGCATCAGTAAGCAAGGCTGCCTTAGGGGGCTGACAGCAGTAGGAGGCATCACTGAAATCTTCTGAAAGTGTTGCCCTGGCAAGGACAGTGAAGAGTTCTGTCCTGGGCTGCACTGTATCTACTGCTGTGCACTGCAGAGCCTGCTGCAGGCCACTCGGCAAGGCAAGGCTGGTGGCTAAGAGCAGTTTGTACAAAGGATGTGGGTGAATCCCATTTCCCTCCCAGTTGTTTCAGCTTAAAAGGGGCACCAGTGCACGGGAGGTGAAGTCCTCCTGCTGCTTCTCGTGGGGGTGGTATGGAAGCCGACGGCTGAGCCCACGCTTGCATAGGCAGAGCCTCAGACTGACCCCAGCTGCTGCGTTGGCTCCTGCTGCCCAGCGGTCACTCCCTTTAGCTGCTGTGCTTTTAAGCAGTAACACGTCAGCGTGCTCGTGACAACTGAGTAAACACTTGGGGAGGAACTGGGCTGTCGACTCAAGAGTGGTTTGAATGTAAGCACTGCAGTTACCCACAGGACTACGTAGCAACAGGGTTGCATAAAAAGCAGAAGCATGAGATTGCTGAGCTGCCCTGCTGCTGCACACACAGCTCCACTGGCTACTGCAAAGAAAGACCCTGAGGGAGTTTGACTCTGGAAACATGCAACTAAGAGAGGAACATATCATAAAAATATATTAGATACAGGTACAAAGCCTTCCTTCCTATAACCTTTACTCACCATTACTTGATTGAGAAAGCATGTGTGTTATGGCTCGGATGTTCGCTCCAGCCAGGTGTGGTTTTATGGTCCCCATTTGTCAGGGCTGGGGTGCTTCACAGGTTTCAGACCTCACATAGCCTGTGCTCTGCAGGTGCCTTGGGACACCCAGCCTTGCCGCTTAACCCACCTAAAACCATTTCTCAGCCATGCTTTTTAAAGATCTGCTTTCTCTGAGCTTTTCTTACCTCTGCCTTGAAGAATGCAACCAGTTATTTAAATCCACGTAAGATACAAGGCTGATTTGGCATGGTGCTTATCCGCATGAGGAACACCACACAAGCAGCCCCAACTGAGTGCCAGGGCACTGCTCCCCTGGCTGTTAGTAAGGCTGAAGGTTGGTGCTTGCACAGACAATGCACCAGGAGTCAAGGATTACTACTAGGGCTTACACCCCAGCATGCTTCCTAGCACTGCTTTTTATTTTTTTTCTTCTGGCAGACTGTGCCAAAAAACAGGAGGCAGCAAAAACATGAGGCTGCAAGTTCTTACTGTTGCATTTACATTTCTACACCCAGGCTGGAAATCCCCCTGCACCTGATGTTCTCTGCAAGACATCGGACCATCTGCCCCAGCTGAGGCTCTGAGTAAAGTAAGAGTGTACCGAGCACAGGACACGGCCTCGGAAAATGCATCTCATCTGGCTGCAGCACTCGAGCTCCTCTGGTCCCAAGGCTGTAAAACTGGAATTGTTTTGGTTTTTTTTTTCCCCCAGTTGCAATAGGATTAGGCTTTTTCCCAACTGTCATGCATAAATAAAGGGAATCAAATTGTTTCTAATGGATTTTGTACTGGTGGAAGGGGCTGGGTGTTTGACCTGAAGACTGATGGACTGAACATGGAAGTCAAAGACATAAACCAAAGGCTTCTCTTGATGGGCAGCCTGGCACTGGAGAGGGGTTTGCTGTGTCTCCCATGTCAGAGACTCATCTCAGGAGGCCACCAGCCAGCAGTGGTATAACGTGCCCCACCTGGGCTGGATTCAAGTGATGGTGCTGAGCTGTCAGGGCTGTGACTCTGTTAGGTGCTTACAGCCAGCACGTGCCTGAGTGTGCCTGCATCATGTACACTGGTGCAGCCTGCTTCTGAGACGGGCAATCTCCTCATCCCCTCCTCTTCTGTTGCCTTTGATCCCTTTGCTGAGGACATGTAGCTGTAATTACAGGAAAGATGAAGATCCTGTTTCCCTGGGGAGCTGCAGTAATTACCACTGTGCAGCGGCCCCTGAGAGCAGGAGCAGCAGGAGACTGAGGCTCTGGGACTTGAGACAAGATGCACCCCAGAGGAAAAGGAAGCTGATCTCCGTTGGGATCTCCATCCCCGCCTCCGAAAGGGCATTCCCCTTACTCCACAGCATCACTCAGTACCTGCTTGGTGCAGGCCCTGTTAGCAGGAGCAGTGCCCTCCCGCCGTGCTCCCTCCAGTATACAGGCAGCAAGCAGCGTGCTCAGCCATGGTGTTCCTGGGTTGCCAGAGCTGCCAGCGCTGTGCTGCAGGGTGTGCCAGTGCCATGGGACACAGCGGTACCCAAAGGCCTAAGCCTGCGAGTGCAACTGAACATCAGCTCAGCTTCTGTGCCATGGGGCTGTTCCTTGAGCTGAGCTCAGCGCATGGGGAACGCACAGCACCTCCACAGCCCCAGCTTGCCCCGCGGCCGCTGGTTGCTCTGCCTGCAACAGTGCACACCACTTGCAGCGGTGCCATCGCCTCTCTTTGCAGTCAACTTTTATAAGCGATCCCATCCTCCTGCTCCTCAGCATGTCTCCAGCCCCCTTTTTTCCAAGGAAAAATGGACTCCAGCACCTGCATCAACACTTGCTGGGCTGAGCACAGGAGCTGCTTGGAGAAGAAAAAATGGGTGCCGCCGCCACAGAGCAATGGAAGTGTACTGACATGGTTGGGGCAGAGCAGGAGGGAGTAGTGCTGCCTGGGGGGCTTTCAGCACGGAGGTAATTTCTTTTGTGAACAACTCCAGGCTTGTCACAGGGATGAGCTCCCAGGCTTGCCTCTGGCTGAGCCACTGGGCAGGGACTGAGCTCAAACGCAGGGCTGGATCCCTGAGCAAGCTGCTGGGTCCTGTTGCACTGCTGCGAGGTGGCAACTGTATCTAGCAGAAGCACTACATGAAACCAGTACCCAGCACCTTGGGTATATGAAATCAGTACCTAGAGGACTTCCTGGGGTACTTGTGTGGGAATAGCAGGTCTAGGTGATTTGGGGTGCCGGGTAGGATGCTGTGGTACCTGGAATCAGATGCCACAAACTCCCCAGCTGGTTCCCTCTCATTGCACAGCTTGGCTGGAGCTGCCACTCTGTTGCAACTGGCTCAGGATCTCCTCCAAGTGTCGAGTCCAGCAAAGGGTGAATTCTTTTCCTGGCAGGCCTCCCTGGCCGCTGGAAATAAAACATGTGCACCTCAGCGGGCTAAAATCCACACAGGGAATATTTCTCCATGAAACAGAACAGTTTCTCTCTCTCTGTTTCCCCTGTTATTGATTAATGCCTCTTAATGACTCCAACTAAAAAAATCTTGTAGTTGCTGCCTGTCACAAAAGATCAATGGAGCAGCATTAGCGAGAGATACAGAGGCAAACTGTCCCGGGCGAGTTCTCTGCAAAAGCCATCTCTGGGAGCAGCACCACCGTCTGCTCAATCAATAGTTCAGCATGACCTCTCCCTCTTGCTTGCTTTTTTTCCGCTTAAGCTAGCTGGGCAGCAAAGGCTGCTCCAAGCTTTCACAAGGACTAGATTATAACTATCCCAATTGATCTAATATGTAAAGAATAAAGGGGCCTCTTAAGCCAGCTGTCTGCACTGGAAAAACTCAAGTGGCTGTGCAGACAGGGTCAGACCCTCATTAATTCCTGGATGCTCAGGACCCCACTCACATGATGCATGAAACCTGTGCTGCAGCACTGGAGGGAGTCAATTAGTCACGACAAATCCAATCTGACTTGTCCCCAGAGCTTTCCCAGTCAGCTGCCTGTACTGCTGGGACCATTTCATGAGCCCACCACCACTGGAGCCACTACGCCCTGTCTCTCCTGGCCTTCTTGTGATACTACCTTGTTTCTCCTATTCCCCCTTCTCCAGAAACCACGGTGCTCTGTGTGTGGGGAGGAGGGGGAAGCCCTTTGCTGCTTCCCACATGCCCACCACCAGCCCACACCATAAGAAGCTGAAACAAGCAGGCATGTATCCCAGGTGAAGCATGGCCATGCATGGGGGTTCTGGACAGAGGGAGGGTGTGTGTGGGGTCTCCTTTGCTCAGGCAGCTGCCATCTTCTTGAAAACCTGTGCTCTCTTGCACATCAAGCCTCCAAACTGGAGCCTCTCTCCTGCAGCCACCTGAGGTCAATAAACAGAAAGTGCCTGGAAGATGAAGGTCAGCTTAAAAACGCAAGAGCTGTGTGTGTTTTCTCCTAGCACAGAATCACTTAGAGATGCTGTGTTACTTCACGGCTCAGGTGGGCATGTGGGCTGACGCTCTGGATGAAATGAGTTTCCAGCTCCGTGCTGGTGCAGCTGTGTTGTGCTGATGCTGTGGGCTACTTGATGTGGTTCAGGTATCACTTGATGTGGTTCAGATATTGGCTGGGAGAGCCCAACCCCTTGTTCACACACCAGCATGCTGGGCATTACCCCAGAAGGCTGCAGGGGTGTCTGTGAGCATCTGAGTGTCACTTGTGGGGAGAGGGACTACCAGCCTTTGCCTGGCTTGTGCCACGCTGTGATGCCACCAGCTCGTTTGGTGGGGAGAGGAATGCTGAATGGCCGGCTTCAAGCCAGCGGACGTTTGGATGCTGTCCTGCTCGGAGCACACTGGTCTGTGTGTCCCCGCACACTGCAGACGGGGCTGCTCATCCCACCTGCACACCTCTGGCTGCTCCAAGGCCAGCTGAGCCCTGTGCCTGCTTCCAAGAAACAGCCCCATGGCCGAGCCTGGCTTTAGGAGACAAATGCTCAGGGAGAAAGCCATGTCCTGGCTCTCCCAGCAGCAGGAATGCTCTGCCTTGGGGCAGGGGAGTCGTGTGTAGGGGCTGGGGGCTGGCAGGGGCTGTCTGCGGGCACTGGCGAGGGAGGAATCCCCTGGGTTGTGTCCTCTAGTGCAAGCCGTGATGATGAATAACTCCGTAACCAGCTAAGCCTGGGCAGGAAACTGCTTGCTCAGCCTCCTTGTCCACGCGCCTTTGCAAGCTCTTTTTCCTCGCAGCTGGGAAGAGCCCATGGTTGGCACATGACAGAAATCCTGATGAGAGTGGCTCCCCTTCCAGAGCCGCTGGGCTGGCAGAGCCGCAGGGCACAGCTCTCACCGGGAGCTGCCTGCCGCTTCAGGTGGCTCCGATCACTCTGACGTCGTACAAGGCCGGTAGAGGTGACATTCGGTGACACCTAGGTTGTTTGTCAGCACTGTTAGGCTCTCCTGTAGCTGATGTCCGTCCGCACGACAGGTATCAGTGGCTCACCGAGCTGCTACTTTGTGAGGGGGACCCACCCTGTGCCA
This sequence comes from Microhierax caerulescens, assembly GCA_035590215.1. Classification (NCBI taxonomy): domain Eukaryota; kingdom Metazoa; phylum Chordata; class Aves; order Falconiformes; family Falconidae; genus Microhierax; species Microhierax caerulescens. Next base: position 6,400,634 of record JAVJGJ010000062.1, on the reverse strand, counting down.
CCTCCATGCTCGGTGAGCCCCACCAAGGAGCAGGCCCCGGCTGCCTCAGCCCGGCACAGCACAGGCCAGGGTCTCCCCAGACAGGCCCCGAACGCCAGGAAGCTTCACAGCCGAGGCCGGCGGACTGCTGTGAACAGGGGCATCCCGGGCACTCTGCCAGTGCAGATGCTTGTCTGATCCCCAGGAGCCAAATCACAGTTGAACAGTTAAAGCTAACAACTATGTTGAATGCATTGTCGAGCTAGCTTGCCTCTACATCTGGATCACCGTGGCCTCTGGAGTGCCAGAATTAGTTGGGAAGACGGAAAATAATGTCCCTGTCAGCACAGTTGAATCAGTTCATGCGTAAACATCGAGTGTTGCACTGCCGTATGCAAGATTTGTGCGTGCCTTCACTTGTGAACAGTCTCATCTGTTCTTTTGAATTCCAGTACAGTTATAAAAGCAAACGCACAAAGGAATTGTCTTAAGTGAGCAGGGGAACTTCTGTTGGTGTACTACAGTTCAGTTGAAGTTACCTCCCTAGACTTTTAACTTGGGGAGCAGAGAAGGTATTTTCAACATACGAAGCGACTTAATGGCTTTACGTTAGGTTGTTCGTCAGCTGAACCGGTTACAAACCAGTCTTCAGAAAAAGATTAAGCCACTGTTTCAGTTACTTCTGTACTTCACTATGCTATCTGTAATTGCCAAGAAATATGGCTTTTAATTGTGACTGTTTTAGGGAATGTTTTCCCTTCGTGTAATCCTCCACAGGACTCAACCTGGGATACAAGTGTAAGGTCACACATGTTTCTGTAACCATTATTTGACACTCTCTCAGCTTGTAATGGACAGCAACAAAAATCAGTGTATCACCATTCCTCTGCTGCCAGCACTTTAAAAGCCAGTGACATAGACTGTGCTTCCAGCCCAGCTAGTAGCTGACCTACATAAACTGATAGGCCAAGGCAAAGATCTCTCCATCATGAGTCTAAAAATCCTTGCTGATAATCTGCAGCAATATAGAACTTGCTATAATTTGAAGCTATCTTGCATAGACACGTTAAGAAGTTAAGCTGTGACAAAGAACTACTCTGAAGGTAAAATGCCTACCTAAGGGAGGGTATTATTCATGACACTGGTCCCAGTGGTTAGGTTTACTTTTCCTAAATGCCAGAAGCTTATAAGGAATTAAAATCTGCAGTGAACAAACTTTGGATCAGAGATTATTTTTTTCCCCCAGAAGTAGGCTAGTTAAAGAGATCAGGAATGCTGATTGTGAGATTATTGTTCAGCATGAGAAAAATCTCTATGAACTGTATTTATTTCAGCTCTTACCACTGCGTTTGTATGCTATGAGGCAAATCACTTGACCCAAACTTTTCATGGGTGGTCCTTATAGTTTTCATTTCCTGAGTACTTGAAAACAGCATGGGGCTGATTTTCAGGAGTGCTAATCATTCATTGTTGTAATTGAGATGAATGATAGGAGCTCTGAGGATCAAGTGCTAAAGAGTTAAGAGTTCAAGTTGCATAGTAACAGCACATCTCAGGTTGGGCATGAACCAACACAGCATTTAGCCCCACTGTTTTCACAGGAATCTTAACACCCCTCAAGGGTTTATGGAGATACAGTTATTCACATACTGAGAACACAGACTTTTAGAAGAGCACAGTAGAAAAGCAGAAGATAATTTGTTCAGTAAGCATTAAACTGTATAGATACAGTTAAGAAATGATTTTTTAGACATAGTGTTATGTCATATCTAGAGTTGATAATAAGGCAAAGACTACTTTTCTGGGGCTCTCTAAAAAAAAAAAGTTCAAACAGGAAAGTCTTGCTTTCATTAAAAAAAAAAATTAGTTACCAGATTCTGATATTTCTATCAGAGATCTATCCTGTAAGATTTACATGCTATATCTCATTGATGATTTCAATGACTGAATTGTTTTTGTCCAGATACAGCTTTTTCTTTTTGGAACTTTAGCTAGTTTAGAATCTGAAGATGTTTATCATTTGCCATTTCCTAATTGCCTTATCATTGCGTACTTAACTGAAACTGCACAATAACAAACCTGAAGCCAAATCTTAAGTGCTACATTTAAGATATGATAGAAGGGATGCTCACAGGGTATACTCACATGCAATTTTGCATCTTAAACTACATATTTTTGTTTTTTATATAGTCTACAAAGTAAGCTAACTAATTTTATTATAGCAGAACTGTTTTTCTAGTTGGCCTGCTTCCTTTACAGGGATAATTAGCTTTACTGGAAGTTAAAATATAGGCATAACTTACTGAATGCAACAACACCGATACTCTACAGAGCTGGTTCCACTTATACTACACTGAAAAACATGCTTGAGCAGTATCAGTGGTTTATGTTATTTTCTAACCAATATTTGTGTTTTTCCAGAAAAAAAAATAGCACTTGTCTCTAAGCATAGATGGTCTATAACAGTCTTATCTGCCATTCACTTCCGTTGTTCTACCACAGAAACTTTTGTATTTAGCCTTTTTTTGTTTACTAGCTTTTAAGACACACCATTATTTTTGCACTGGGATAAGCTCTTGTTATGGAGTGTTTGCTCCTGATAAATCTCTAATTTCTGTTCTGAGTTATAGTTACTGTAGAACAGCATTTCCCCTCCCTTTCAGGATATAAAAGCAGCTGCAAGATCAATATGCTGTGAGATAAATCTTTTCATTGTTTAAACTGGCTTTCTTTCATTGTTTCAGAAGCCTTCCATGAAGTCCTTACTGCTCACTGAGGTTACTGCTAAACCACGTATTTCGTTACAGCATTACTGAGGAGCTGACATGAGTCTAGATAGGGTAAGGCTCTGAATCAGCATTTGTGTCAAAACCGAGCTTAAATACATGACAAAGGAAAGCTCATCTCTCAAACTATAGCAAGCACCTATACAGCCCAAGCTCTTAAGTACATAACTTGTAAGCGCTTTCTTTCTATCCAAGTATCAATGCAGGAGTTTGAGTCAGTCCTTACTCAAGGAACATCACTTCTAATCCCTTAGTAGCCTTATCAGCAATGGGATTATATCCCTTCTATAAATCCAGAGGGAGAACAAAGCCCTATTCCACGTCTATTTCTATATTACTTCCTTACTCTCAGATAGATTATTTGAAGATAGATAATACTTCCGAGAGACATAATGCACTACAGCCAATAATGCTTATATTTTACTTGTAGGGCTATCACATTATTCCTCCTTTGTAATGCCTACAAGCTGTTACTATCAGATACCTTCACAGAATTATTAAAACCTTTCCCATTGTTTTACAGGAGGCGATTCATTTACATCAAACACTTTTATAAAAGCAACTTTTCTATAGATATAACATCCACATCCTATGTTTTTTAAATTACTACAATCTAGTCATTTACATGCTAAGAAAACCCTAAAAAAAATCTACCAACCACCAAAAAAGGCCCTAAACTTGCACACTTACCAGATAGAAGCAGCTTCTTGTTTCAAACTCTCCAGTAGATATGAACAACAGCTGTTTGCCATTGCCAAATTTATAGGACCAGCCTCCAAAGCACTGTGCTAAGGGTAGGTTTATATAAAGGGCTCGTGCTAGGGAGTAATCTTGTGGGGAGGTGGTGTCTGTATGTTCTGAGGTGGCTGGGGTTATAGCTGTGTTGTAGTAAAGCTAGTA